>JAHWFP010029938.1:0-19824 GCA_023313725.1 Lithobius niger
TTTATTGTGTCTTCTCTTGGAGTTAATTTTTGTTGGATAAACATACATTGACGTCTATCTTTTACATTGCTGTTAAACCCGGCCTCAAGCTTTTACAAAGCACAAGAAAATTACGTAAAAGGAATACAGTACGCATGCTAGATTTTTCTTCCAGTTTTTGTACACCTGGTAACTATCAACATGATATTGACACTTGTAGTCTAATCTGTTTAAATTATAAGCACAACAAAGAGGGAAAAAAACGTCAAAACTTAAACTTTATTGTGTCTTCTCTTGGACTTGACTTTTTTTTGTCAAGTTCGATTTAATTTCAAGAAGACGCCCCTTTTGAATTTAACACAATGCTTCGACTTGGTCCTTTTTCTCCCCTCTATGACTTAAGAAAAATGTGACTTCTGCTGTTACTTTTGAACTACTCTTCAACCGCAAAAGTTCCTTCAATGAATGTGATGTGTAAGGTCCAGTAGCTTTTACACCAGCTTCGTTCCACGCAAACAAAAACAAGCATGGGTAACTTGACCGAAATCAGCCAAACAGTGGTGACATCACGGCTGCACGGGTAGCTGCTGCGAGCACTGGGGCGTCAGATTTGATAGCCGTCCTGTTTCCAGCTGTATATCTCTGGCTTCTACAGACCCGGGTTCGATCCTGGCGATGGGTAGTGTATATGTACGGGTTTTTCTCCGGTTGTTTCCCGCCCGTTGCACGAAGGTTTCCTTTGGGTACTTTTCCTCCCTCATGTGGCAAAAAACAATTGTCCTTATGGTGGTATCTTCCACTTAACCTCTGGCGCTTGGGCATTCAAAAAACTCTAAGATTGGACGACATCTTCTATTCTATCAATTTTGACGGATTTTCGATATAGTATATCAATAAAACCGCAAAATGTGCTCCATTGAACCATATTTTGATCGCGTAAACAAGTGGGCAAAACATGTGGCTAGAAATGTGGCCTCCGGGCTCGTTTACGCAACGACAGTTTTCTCGCTCACACGCTTTTTCAATACTAAATCTGATGGCCGCTTCTCGCCTTTACCGGAGTATGCGGCTTTCGAGTTCTCTGTGCATATTGGTAACCATGGCAACGACACAGACGCACATTTTCGCCTCGTGACACGGCGTGCGACGCTTGCAACATTTGAGTGTCGATTTATGACAACAAGAAAACAATTTTTACTGCCGTACAAGACGACGGACTGTTTTTTGTATGCCGGCTTTCGATGGTTTGTCTTCGATTCGATAGCCACGAAATGGACGCCATGTGGGATTTTGAATTCTCGCTGCGAGAAGCCATTTATTCTACCGACGTTTGATCATTGCTAGAAGCTGTACTTTGAGGGGGAATAGCAAATTTTGGAAATAGCGTGAAATGACAACAATCTTGTAGCAATGTTTAAAATGACTGTAGCACTTCGTTCTTTATCCGTGTTGTGTTTATGATACATTTAATTTGCTGTCTATTACCGTATTCATTTAGTAGCAAACGGGAAAGTAATCATAAATAAGTAACGGTTGACTAGCAAATAGCATTCGGCGAGCGAGAATGACTTGTTGCTTAAACGCGCCCTTAGGTAGCTTCCTTACCCTACCATATCATTCAACTAGACTGACTCTTGAATACGCATTGTAATTTCTTAACATTCTTACTTAAACGTAAAACGCACTTGTAGAATGTTGCAAAGTAAAAAAGTAGGCAAGTGCACAAATGTACATTAAAACTCATCTTTTGGCTCATCTACAGCCATTTTCAAGAGAAGCCAAAGTAAAAATAAATTACAAATAACAAAAAAAAGCCACGAGTCCAGTTGCATGTAAAATGTTCATCTTAACAAGGCAGAACGTGCTCGGACATGTTAAAAACGGACAGAACCGTAAAAAATTATACATTTTTAGTAAAAAGAAATTTTTTACGGTTGAGTCCTTTTTTAACATGTACCAGCAAGTTCTGTCTTGTTAAAATGGTCATTCTACATGCAACTTAACTCGTGGCTTCTCGTGTTATTTGTTGTTTGTTGTTTTTATTTGCTATTCTAGATAATGGCTCTGAAATGAGCCGAAACGTCGAGTTTTAATGCATGTTTGCGAAATTTCGAACTTTTATTAAATTGTGACATGTAACATAACTTCGTAACATTCCATCAGCTTTATTTTTTCACATTTTTCCAAATTAGAAGTGTACTTTGTCAGGTGTGATTGACGTTAAGTATTTGGTGTGTGATTGGTGACAAAAGGGTATGCTTAAAACGACCCTGACCTGATGTATTTTAATGGTGGCAACTGCGTGAACAATAATTACAGATGCAAACCTATTTCCGCAGTCAAATATCAGACTGTCTGAGCGGGAATCGAACCATCGACCTTTCTATATTTGGGGGACTGTTTAACACCACTGTAATGTGTGGCGCAGTGGCAACGGGATCACTGCACTGTGACTGGGGTGGCGCTAATGACCTTGCTGTCGATGCGCCGTTAAGCCTCTACCCTTAATGACTAATAATCAACAAATTTTTTTTTATTATTTGAAATCCTAATAGTGCGGAAAAGTTGATCTTTGACCTCATAATCAGTATCCTAAACCCCCAAAAAATCTAAAAAACTTTTTTTAGAGGTACCCACCTAGGCCTAAAGTTCAACAGAAAAAAATCGCTAATTCTGAAAAAAATTATTATTGACTAGTTTAAAAAAAAAAACAGAATTGTGCGATATCTCATTTTGTACTCTCTCATACCACTAAATGAAGCCAATATCAGAAACCATTTTTTCCCCAGAAAACAATGCGAATTGTCGGGCGCCAAAATAGGGAGAAAAAGCTTATTTTGCCTATTTTACGCCGAAAATAAAAAGTAAGTTTAGGGAAAAATATTTTTTTGTTTAATTTTGGCTTCTTTTAGTGATTTCTAAGAGTACCAAATGAGATAAATGTAAACAAGCGGCTACACCGATTGCCTAGTCGTACCGGTCTTCTGTACAGTTCTTCCACTTCCAATGTTGAGGAAAAATCAGTAACCATCACACTTGCCAGTTAAAAATATTTTAGCTCTTGGCCTATTTTACATTTTAGACGTCATTGTCAGCTTTTAGGCCTAATTTTAACCAGCAGTTTTAATTTCGTAAGTAGCAGCTAACGGAGATTTGGGTTGTATAGTATGCATGTTCATCTTTGCAACACGGTGCGCCTTCGTACACACAATTACAGTGATACAACGTAATGTCGAACGTAGCCTATATAGATCAATGGTCGCAGGGAAGTGACGGTAGAGACGCAATGGAGAGAAGCCAACAGCGACTCGTAGCAACTTGACGTTGCCGTGGTAACGTGACTTTAGGCTTTTTTAGGTCTAATTTTTTTAATGCAGTGTTAATTTCGTAAGTAGCAGATAGGCCTAATAGAGAATTTGGTTCGACGGTCTGCCCATTCATTCTTGCAAAAATGCGACGAGACTATTGTAAACGAAGCTAAAATTCATTTGTTTTTATTCCGTGTTATCTTGGAATTTCAATACAACGATCAAATGTTATTATTTAATTTAGAAGAAGTCGAAGAAGTCTATTAGCTATAAGGAATAACGATGTTTTTATTTACCACACTAGTTAACTAACTTCTCATACTGAATCTCAGTACTTTTTGTTATCTTGATATTCTTTGATTATTTGTAGCATGTTTATTTTTACTGTTGTAGTTATTTTTTCTACAATGCACCTTAACTTTGCAGTTATCAATAATGATTGTAATAACTGCATTTGCTAATAATAGTAACTTTGCAATCGCTGTTATTAAAAATAGTAATTTAAAATAGTATTAAAATAGTAATAAAAATGGTAGTAAAAATAGCTAATAAAAATTTTAACATTTGCTTATAACATTGGTAATAATTTTAACTGCTATTATTGTAATATTTTTTGTCTACGATGCACCCAAACTTTGCAATTGTTTCATTTGTTGACATTTGTAATTCTTGTATTTTTAAGTTAATTTTTATTATGGTAGCCAACACAGCACACGCGAGCATTAGCTCTTGTGGGGTGAGGGCACATACGGACTTTTGTACCAATTTGCCTGATTCAATAAACCAATATTCCTTTTCTTCTATGAATCTACCGTGGTCGTCTTTATCTGGTACCGTTGCGAAATTGAAAAAAGCGACGGACGGACAAAGTCGTTGCAATAGTCTTCTCAGCCGGTACGGCTGTACGGAAGACTAAAAAGCTGTATTTTGAACTACAGCCTAGTCAAAAATCATTTTTGCGGAATTTTTAGGCCCAGGTGGGCACCTGTACAGTTTTTTAACGATTTTTTTTGTGTGCAGTGCTTCGGAAGTTGAAGACCAAATTTTCCGCACTCTTACAATTTTGAAATTTAAAGAAAGGCTTCTTTTGACCCACACCTAATGACTCTTCCTCCACCGATAATGAAAACTATACAATTTCAACAGCGTCGTTACCCAAAAGGTAGCACCCCTAACATGCTTACAAAACAATTGCAGCTAAGAACCATTAATATACCACCATGACACCATCGTAACTACTCTGGCATTTTATAACGCTATCAAACCTCACCTAAATTGAATAGTTATTTTCCCCTCCCTTCCTGTATTTTCGTCCTGTCCTACGTCTTTCTTTTTTTTTCTCTCTCACAAAAGTGGCATCCTCTCAACTGATCCCTGGAGTCTGATATTTGGTGCGGTGCAAACCATTGGACGAAACAAGATGTCCTTAAAGTTTGGCGGACACAAGTCGTGCAAGGACCATCAAGTCGGAGTTTTAGGACCTCGTAAAATCTCGTTGAGGAGATATTGGGCGGGGACAGGACCGGACATGTCTCTCGTGGCCTCCAGCTCCAAAACAAACCTATCCTTTCTCCTTTACCCGTACTACAAGATAAAGCTGTAGACATGGGCTGGTGAGGTAGGGGTGGGGTGGTCAGGAGGGTAGGGCAGCTTTACGTAAATCGTAAAGAAAAGTCGTATGGTCAAGAAGTTGGGGACCTTTCCCTTGTAAGTGAAGAGGCGAGGTCATTCTTATCTTCCTTGCCTGGCTGTTTGAATATTGCACTTCAAAGCGTGGCGTATATACTAGCCGAACTAAAGTGGCATTGGAAGATGCGCCTCTTGGTCGCCCTGGTCAGAGAGCCCACAACAGGGATGGGAAAATAGGAGCCTGGAACACGGCGTATTATATGAATTTATCGCAGACAAACCGCGATGCAGAATGAGATTGCCGCATATTCTCAGAGAGGAGCCAATATAGTTCGCAAACATATGCAGTTGGGTGAGTGGGGAGTACAATTGTGCACATCATATCGTGAGCCTACCCAACTTTCAGAGATATGGCCTTTAAATACGGTTAACAGAGTACAGATTGTTGCTGGACCCAGGACCATTGAAATCAAAGGCCAGTGGGACGGCCGTGTCAGTCTGGCTCAGCGGTAGAACCTCGGCCTTTGATTTCAATGGTCCTGGGTTCAATTCCCCGCTCTGGCAGTCTGACATACAAGTCCAAAAGGCAACGTAAATAGGTTGGCGTCTGTATTTAGTTAATGTACAGGGTGGTCGACAAAAAACTGACGACCCAACATTTCCAAAGTCCAACTTTTCTAGTTAACACCTCTCAGAAACAGGAGAGGACAGAAATCTTCCCGTTTCATTAGATTTGGTTTATGTCCTATCCTGGTCTCTGAGGGGGTGCTAACTAGAAAAGTGGAACTTAGAAAATGTTGGGTCACCAGTTTTTTGTGGACCACTCTGTATATGTTTCGCCGTTTCTTCTGTTCCACCGGTTACCTATTTCCCGATTCCCCAGTTTCCTATTCCTCTGTTCCCCACTTTGTCCGACACCCTCATATTATACGAGCAGTGACACACCTCGGCCTTTCTGTGTGAAGACGCTAATCTGAATAGCAAATGGAAAAGAAACCCTAACGAAGACACGGTACACAATATCGGGAACTATACCAAGGACTAACACCACGCACTCACCATTCCTTTAACTTTCTGTTTGGCAACGTCCGTTGATGGTTTGTCCGTGCGAGAGCGTTTGTCAGCTTCATGGTCCATGGGGGGCAAATCTGAGGCTTGTCCAGCCGAAGTCACGTGGTCGACAAAGGCCGTCGCACTGAAAACTGCCTAGGGCCTCTGCCCAACCAAAAACCAAGAGAGTGATGAGGCCTATAGGCTGGGTAAGAGTCAAATTTGCCACAAAAGATGACAAATGAGTGCCGTATGACGAAAAAATGTATGTTGTCACCGCATCAGTCTCAATATTGAGTCAGGGTCTAGACGTAGGCGCTATTGTACATTTAGTTTGTTCCTGGCAAGGCCTGACTAGTTAGATATTAAGTCATTTCAGTATCTGACTGCAGCCGGCTTGCACGGACAATTACGTGTATCCTTCTACCATTAAATCCACGTTCCGTCAGTAAGTTTACCGTGATTTGATTAATTTTTGTTTTTACCGCAACATTCCTTGAAGTTGAGATATCGCCAAGCATTGCACAGCTTTCCGTTAAGTGAATACCGGGCGTGTTGTCGTGTTGTGCAGTTTAGAAAAATTGCTGATTTAGAAAAATGTAATAAATCGGAATCGTTCTTTACTTCCATTTTGTTGTCTAATGTTCTGTTTTTTTTTGTGTGTGGTTTTTTTGTTATTTTTTTGTTTTTTTGTTAATGTTTCAAAATTGGGCCAGAACAAGCAGTAGTGTGCTTCAGATGCCGTAAGGGTCAACAAAAATTAAGGGAAAAAATGGAACTGGAGATTTACGCGTCCCATTATCAAAGGAATTTGTTTAATTAAATTACAATTTGTGCGGACACGTAGTAACTGATCGGCAAGTTTCGGTTAGGTTTTCAGTTTTTTTTTTTTGCCAAAACCTCGGTCGGTTTCAGTTCGGTTTCAGTTTTTTAGAAGACTTAAAAATGTGTCCTACATATTGGGAATTTAACAAATGAACAACAATTACGGTTAATGCCAACTTTTTCTTTATTGTATATTTCGAGTTTTAGTTAGGCTATACTAATAGCACAGCTACTTGTGCGTACGAAAGTCAAAAGTTTAGTTAGCGGGATGAATGGGGGGAAAAACAAGCATAAACAAATTGACCACCTAAAAATTTAAGGGGTGAAATTACTTGCTCTTTTGGCGCATCCTGCACAAATACACATTTAAAAACTTTAACGGCCGCTTACAACTCCTTATGTTACGACAAGACTACCTATACGTAAAGGCTTAACGATAGAAATTCGACGCGTCGTCCAGTTAGCCACCGATTCTGCCACCAGTCGCGCTACTTACACCCCAAAAATGAACTGCTCTAGCATGCGGACTCAACTGTGAAAGGTACGTGAGACACGCGATACGCGGATTTTAAACTTAAAACACTGCATTGACACCAAATAATTAAAGTTTAACAACAATGGCTTCATGCTACGTACCTCTTTTTTCCCTCGACGATAAAACAAAGCCCCCGGAGGTTTATTTTCATGAATTTCAAGCAAAAGAACAACCAAGATACGTGTGTATTGTACTGTATGATATACGCTACGGCATTTTCAATTCTCATTAAAAATGTGTTAAACGATCCTTTGACGTAGCAGTAAATCGTCCGAAGACTTCAAGAATAGTCACCATTACCGTAAAATAATGTTCGTTTAGCGCTGCAACACCGGTAAATCTAATAATGAGAAGATATCCCGTTTTTGTGCATCTCGCATAGTTGGGGTTTTTCGTTCTTCATGCTTTCAGTTCAGAGCAACGCTTGGACGATGCGTCTAGCATGCTACGTGAAACCGAGCGTCAAGCCTTTACGTATAGGTAGCCTTAGTTACGACGAAATAATTCCACGAATCGCCTTGGATAGTGATTCGCAGTGACGTGCACTAACCTCCGAGAGGGCAGGGGCAACTTCTAGTAAAAGGGCACTCGGACGTTATTTTTTTCTTGGTTTTTTTTTTTTTGGGGGGGGGGGGCGCCGCGGGGCTTGTCAGGGCCTTTTTTGCCCTTTTATGCCTCTGCCTGACCCTCTCCTGGATTTCTTCTTGACCTTTTCGTGACTCTATGCCCTTCATGTGGCAGCAGCTGCAGCATTTGTGAGTTCGGAAAATCAAAATAGGGCATATTTTTTCCCCAAAAAGGACAAAAAGGTCATTTTTTAAAAGGGCATTTTTTCAAAAAAAAAAAGGGCAGCGGGAATAGTTTACACCCAACATGACTAGAAAACAGGGACACTGGCAAAGCCTTGCAGGTGAGGGATTATTATGCTGTTCGAAACTATCCAATTTTTCTGTTGTAAATTCAAGCACTCTAACAAGTTTTGATCTTAGAGGCCGGCTAAAAGGAAGGCTAAAAGGAAAACCACTTCTCCCCTCCTCGCGCCCGCATTGAAAATGCACTCTCCCACTCTACCTGCATGGAAACAGGAGGCAGGCATGAGTGGCCGATCAACTCAATAAAGGGTCGATCTGGCAAGTCGTCGGGCCGAACAATCACTTCTCCCCTTCTCGCGCCCGCATTCCAAATGCACTCTCCCATTCTACCTGCATGCAAACAGGAGGCAGGCATGAGTGGTCGATCAATCTGACAAGTCGTCGGTACGATTGCCGGAAAAATGTCCCCGGAAATGTGTCCATAAACTTAATTCATGACCGGCCCCGTGCATAGCACGGGCTTCCTCCAGTTTTCTATAAAATGTTGCCTTTCCACTGACTCACTTTCGCCTTCATCGCGAAAATTGCGACAATAGCGTTGGTTGATGAAAAGGGGGAAACGGAATTCGATTGAGACGATTATTTTAATAAAGAATTTTATTTGCCTTGAAAAACATTAGTTTTCAAAACTTCACGACTTGCCAAAACGTAAAGGCACTTGTTTTTTTATCTGTTAAGTCTTAAAAAAAAAATTAGTATATCAAGAATTACTGATTTTTCTTTGTTCATAACCTCGAATAATTTCATAAGACATTCGGTAAAAGGAAACTTTAGTGTTTCATTTTTTTTTAATATAGTTTGAGGTTGTTGGTCTTGTTAGGAAAGAAACGCTTGGAACTGGTAAGTTGCCAAGTCAGCGATTTCAGAGCTGGAGCTTAGGAATTGACTTTATTTTACAATTTTATAGGCACCTGAATTTTACTGACGACGCTTCGCCGTTGCCGATTTGGTCCTGGGTTATTACGTAGAATGCGAGAATTATGTACAAAGGGCCAGTCAGGCACAGAGTTTTCGAATCAAGATCGACAAAATTTGTTATAAGAAAGTCTTTCGTTGGGTTTGTCTGTTTTTGATTTAGTTTGTTGTTTTAGTCTTCTGTACAGCCGAAAAGGCTGGGAAGACTTTGTCTATCTGTCTGTCCGCCGCCATTTTCAACTCCAGTACTGTACCAGATAAAGACAAACTGTTTTTACCATTAGATTCAGCGAAAAAAAATTAGTTAAAAACCGCGACAAATGAAAACATCGTCGCTTCGTTATTGCTAATAGGCTTTCTGGACGTAACCAAACGAAATAATAACATTTGATCGTCGCATTTAACTACTACAGGATAACACGCAACCGTAAAAACAAAAAAAGATTTCGTTAACGGCACATAGGCTATTAGCTTCATTTAAAATAGTCTCGACACCGTGTTGGATCGATGAATAGGCCTACCCTCGAACCAAATTCTCCGTAAGCTGCTACTTACGAGATTAACACAGCAGATAAAAAGTAGGCCTAAAGGCTGAAATTAAGGCCCAAAATCACGTTGTAAAGAAATGGCCCGGCTGTCAAACCCAGTTCTCCATTAGCGTCTAATTACGAAATTAAAACAGCGGATAAAAATTAGGCCTAAAAGCTGACAATTACGCATTAAATACAAAATTTCACTAAGAGCTTACTGTGTACCACTGACTCAAAAGACTTTGCAAAATCAATGAGTATAACGTCAGTTGGTACACCGCAGTCAAATGATGCGGTCAAGTTGTCCAGCAGGAATAACAGCTGTAGACTAGTGGACCGCCCTGGAGAGAACCCAAATTGGCGGAAGAAAAACCGTCAAGTCCAGCACTGCAGCTAAGTTTCATGAACAATAGTGCCGGTAAGATGTTTACATAAGAGAAACTTGTTCTGTGACACTCAGGAGTAACTGCAACTGCTATAAATTGTGGAAGAATCTGATTGTCAGTTATAAAATTGCTAACAAATGTGTCATTTAGGATATTTGCCTATATTAGTAAGGTTTGACCTCGGTTTCCCATGTTAAAGCCGAAATTCTGATGCTTAATTTCTCCGCTGCCTTTTAATAGTTTCCTCTCAAATTTAATATAGAAGCTTTGTTGGATTTGGTGAACACGTGTACAACTTTTTATTAATTTCCAATTGCTCACTTTGGAGATCTGGACTTGAGCTGGAATCGTGAGTTTCATTATTGGCTTGGACTTCTTGTTAATTATTCTTTGTACACGTTTATACAATGGTCTCTGCAGACTAAACCATTTGTTCTAGAAAGCTGGTTCTTAGTTCATTTGAAAGAGCTACTTCCGGATATGTACCCTTTATAGAAATCGAAATTTCAATTAGTCGAGCCATTTCGGAGTTACGGGGGAAGCATTGCATTTTTATTGTGAGCCCTGGCCCTAAGCCATGCGCCCACTCCAAAACAAAAGTACAATACCTACCAACAAGAAACACTAAGATCACTGCGAAACTACACAAACCACAGAAATCACACAAATTGCCATACTACTTATACATACACAAATTCAATAACAATACTGGTTTACAGGGGGAACAAGCGAAGGATGACTCAAATTATGGAGCGCGTTGCCTTAACAAATTTCGCAATGCTGCTGAGCCGAACTAAATCCTCTGCACGCCCAGTGACTGCAAGTAGGTCATCTACTGTTGTACTGTTCTTAATCCAGAGCGATATTATTCGCCGTTCACTCTGCCATAAGGGACAGTGTAGCAACAGATGCGAGACAGTGCTCTCCTCACCACACAAACAGGCTGAGGTCAGGCTCCAGTCCACTCTTTTCCTATGTGACTGCAGCAAACAATGCCCAGTCCTCAGACGCGAGACTAGTCTGGCTTTCCAGTAGGGCAGAGAGCATTGAGAGGTGACTCATAGGCGCTGGTCTGACAGATCCGGAACAGTGCCCTACCTGTCTGCGCATTTGCCCACTCCAAATTCCAGCGCTTCAACGTCCAGGATCGGAGCGTATTTTTTGCTGTCGCCATGGAAGGCGTAAGAGTTATGATCTTATCACTCAGCATGCATGCTTGCTTTGCCATCTCATCTGCGCTAATGACCAAGCTGTCGACGCGCCATTAAGCCTCATCTCTCTCATCTGCTTCCTCATTGCCTTCGATACCAGTATGCCCTTTTGCCCTTTTACGGGGCCCTGAACGATCAGTTTTATTGTTTTACATTGTTTTAAACATTGTTATTAGGCAATAATGCCATTCAGAAAACGCTAGCCGCAAGACGTAGACTTAAAGACGAAACAAATGCTAACAATGATTTGAGTCAACAATTCACCCGCACTTTGAGGAAACGTGAAGAGGAAACATTATTCTTATTACGAATTAGTTTATATAGTGATTTGACGTCACCCTGCCGATTAAATTAAAAATGTCCGTTGTTCATTTGGCTTGCCAGCCTGTAATAACACGAATAAATGCCAAAGTCGCTGAAAGAGAGCAGTAGAAAAGCCAACTTACAAACGAAAGACCTGCACTGAATGAGCGAGCGAAGCGAGCGAAATTCAGTGCGTTGCAGGAATTACAGGAGACCAACTTGGTATATCAAAGTACCACGAATTAAAAAACACTCGCTCACTCGATCTCGTTCGATGTTTAAAGTAAGGTTTAACTGATCTGAAGTCAAAACAGCAAAGTAAAAGAAATAAACTTTCCTTTAAGGTTTCACATACCGCAGTGTTCCTGTACTCTTTAGTCCACGTGAAACCTTACTGCTGTATTCACATGTTTTTACGGTTTTTACTTTAAAACACGATAGGTCTGATCGGTTCATTCTACTTGACTAAACAACATCGCTGAAAAATCGTTAAAACCATACTTTTAGCGTGCTTAGTGCAGACCTACAAATTAAGTAATTCAGGGTTCTTGCGACTTCTTGAAAACCAGGTAATGCCGTTAGAAAAAAAAGGTGAAAAACCAGTCCTGAAGTCTTGGATATGAACCCATCTTGAAAAATGGTGTATGTATCAGTAGGATATCAAAAGGAGACAACTTGATTAGAATAATGCTGAAAAATTTAGCCTCGAAAGTAGGCGAGTGTGTAGCCTATATTATCCGCTAAATTATTCTAACAAATACTTTTAATGTTGGAATATAGTTTTAATTTTATTTATGTGTCTTATGGTTGAATACAGCAGTAAGGTTTCACGTGGACTAAAGAGTACAGGATCAGGTATGTGAAACTTTACAGGAAAATTTATTTGTGTTACTTTGCTGTTTTGACTTCGATTCAGTTAAACCTTACTTTAAACATCAAACGCGCTCGTTTTTGTTTTCCAACACATATATATATATATATATATATATATAGGTTGTTTATTTTTAAAACAACACAAGGTTCATTGTGTATAGTTACACTAAGCAAGGAAGGAGGCAAATTAAGTAGGATGCACTGACTGGGTGAGCGAAGCGAACGAAAATCAGCGTTTGTTAGCCAGTGTGCGCAAAAATCTGATTGAAGAAATTTAGTTTGGTGAAGCATGAATATGCATGTGAGCGATAGAACCGTACCGTAAATGTTGCAAACCGTACATCCAACACGACACGTGCTTTAGCTATAGTGCATAACGCATCACAAGGTCAAGTGTGAACGAAACTGACAGTCAGCATTAAACCATGGTCTTCTTCTCACGAGGTCAGTGTTTAACGCTGAGTGTTTCCGCTTCGTTTACCCTTGCTCTTGTGATTTATTACTTATTAGAGGAAGGCTTGTATTAGATGCACCGTTGCAACACTGGTAGGGTTTGGTTGTTCGTGTGTATGTTCATGTTTCACCGAATTAAGTCTCTTCAATACCGTTTGTGGGCACACTCGCTAACAAACGCCGATTTTCGTCTGCTTCGCTTGCTTAATCAGCGAATCCTGTGGCTCAAATCATGGGATGTGCCGTTTTAAAAATGTGCGTCTTCAACCGTTGTTGCACAAAACAATTGTCCGCTGGCTAATAATATTACTTCATTGCTGAAGTCCGTTGTATGCACGGTTGGTGTTGGATGCACCGTTTGCAATAATGGTACTATTTGGCCGCTCATGTTATTCCCATGTTTCATCGAAAATTAAGTTTCGTTAATCTAATTGTTGCGTACACTGGCAAGCAAACGCTGATTTCCGTTCTCTCCGCTCACTCACTCAGTGACCCCGGGTACGACGCGGCCCCGACCCCTTTTCCGGACCCGGTCTCCAGCACTGATATTTAAATATCTCTCTGGGAAGTAAATAAATACGGTTTTGTACAACAAAGTTGAAACATTTAGCCCGGCGACTTTGCCGTTTTTCGTTTCTGGGAGAGGACTTATAGAGGTGTTATTGTTGCCGACCTCTTTGCAAGGTTGCAATGATAAACCTCGTGCTCCGGAGTGATTATTGCTGTCCACTTTGAAACAATTCAGCTCAGCTCTGAAAGCCCCCATCTACGAAATAAGTTAAGCCATTCTATTGTTTCCAGCTGGGAATTTCGAGGCCTCGAAATTAACAACGCAGCTTAGTTTGATTTAAAACTACGTGCATTTACTTGAAACACAGATTCTTTCGAACTTGTTTATTAAGGGGTGTGGCCCAAAGCCATGCGCCCTATACTACAGCTAAATACAAATTGAATACAATAGAACCACCAGTCCTCCAAACACTACACGACACCACTACAACAACACAACACCAATTTGCAACTGATTTATGAAACTATCTCCCAGAACAACTGCATCATCTCACTGTGTACAAGTGGTCCCTTCTCTACTGTGCACACATGGAATTCTTCCTACCTATTCTATTCAACCAGTGGTCACTTTCCAAATCCCACGTGGCAATACTCCGGGCATGGCTGACGAGCACATTCCACTTCTCCTAACTCCCATTTTCCCATTCACTATCCACAACTCCTACACCACCACACGGCACATCCCCACTTCTCTCTCCCATTCAGGAAAAGTTCCGTGAGAACAACTCGAGCTATTTTCACCTGTCACGCGTTGATCAGCGCAGCAACACCACTTAGAAACATAGGAATGCAGGAATGCGTCGGAAATGCACCTGAAATCTTAGAATCCTGAATCTTGAAAACGCCAAACACAAAACACAAAATTCGCACCCCCTGCTCCACCTGAACATCCATCCTCATGCAATATTTGGCAATAGCACGGCTTTTCGAAAGAGGCGCTCTGCCTGTAGTACCGGAAAGGAAATCCCAAACAGTTGGGGGCACCGAGGTCCAGGCACAATTTTCTGACGCTGCAGGACAAACTTAGGACAGACCAACAGGAAGTGTTCCAGTCATTCAAAGGGGTTTCAAAGGGTTTGACGAGCGTTAACCACACCTGGTTATCTGCCCGAAGTCCGGTCTTTCATTTAATCCATCAACAATCAACGGTTTAGACGATAGTTTTAAATCCATAGCACGTATACACCAAGACTTGTTGAGACACCGTGGCAAGCACATAACACATGCACGACAAATGAAAACCGACTAATGTGATTGTTAGATTCTTACTGCTGTGGCCTTTTCCTTTTCTAATTTAGTTGCTGTCATCCAGAATAATTATGTAGATTTAAATCCAGAAATCCACTCAAGTGTGAGTGTGAGAGGACAAATGTGAGTGCAAATATCTCAGGTAAGGGTCAACAATTTTAGTACAGCACACAAAAGCGAATGTGAGTGTCCTAACATATGAGGGCATTTCTGTAGACGTGTTTTGACCCTTACAATTACTTTTGGCCCCACTCACACTTGAGTGGATTTCTGGAATACGGCTGTTAATCTACATAATAATCCTGGATGACAGCAACTAAATCAGAAAAGGAAAATGCCACAGCAGTAAGAATCTAACAATCACTTTAGTCGGTTTTCAAAATGGTTTCAGGCATATGAAGGTACGAGAAATTAACCTGAAAGTTTGAAAATTCAGGTTAATCTCTCGTACCTTCATATGCCTGAAACCATTTTTAAAAGAAGCCTTCCCTTCATTGGATTGTATTGTATTGGATTTACTACTGCGTTTCTTCCCCTTAGGCAAAGCTATTGGGGCGAGTGCGGTGCCAAAACTTTACTTACACGTATGTCCTTCTACAGACCCCTACGTTTACGAGTCGGGCCGCTTCCCGTTGCAAAATTTTCTCATTCGTTTCGTAGGGGCAGTGGGTCAAATTGTAAACCCCCATGTCTGCGTCAAACCATTCCCATGAAGTCATAGAAGCTAGAGTGGGTCTAAAGATAAGATAATCCACCTCTCCCATCGTCATTCCTTTACATGAAACGTCTACGAGCAAATTTAGAATCTTCTTCAAACAGAATTGGGTTGTTTACCAACAAGTACGATCACTCCGATAGTATTCTCGTTCACTACAAATCACTTCTTCAGAACAATCTGTAAACTCATTTAAAGGTGGGTTGCCACCAAATGAAAGTCTGCACAATCTGTCGCCATAGAGTTCTGTCTACCGAAAGAATGCACAAAGCAAAACCTCTTAACGCAACAAAGAAGCCACGTGCCACCGTAATTATTGAGTGAATATTTGGTACGTCCTCGTGTACCGGGGAACAATCTATAGAGGTTAACGATGTTACTGCCACGTGGTGCCGCCACGGCATTTTCTTTATATTCTACCGTGACGCCATCTAGTGGCAGTAATATCGTTAATTTTTACAGCTTGCTCCCAGGTGCACGAAGACGTATACCAAATTTTTACCCAATAACTAAGGCGGCACGCAGCTTGTTTGTTATGTTAAAAGACGTTTCTTTGTGCGTCCTTTGCTTGCCGCGAGCAACTGCTAGAGAGAACTAGATGACGCTAGATGCTGTAAACTTTTATTTGGTGGCAACCCACCTTTAAGGTCATAGGTGCTGCTCAAACTAAACCACCCGAATTTGTCAACTGGCGAAAACGCCGTCCAATAAGTAAACGCCAAATTAACTAGTACAACTGACAGTCCAACTTTAAACCTCTAGTAACCTGCTAAAGGCGGATCCAATCGTTGTACTTTTTTCCGTCCATGATAGCGTCTGTCACAGCACTAGTGAATGTCACCCGCGAAACGTGACGTCATTTCAGTCGATTTGGTTTGGTTTTACGAGCGCTAGTTTGGCGGGCCTGCCAGTCACGTGACCAGTCGTAAAAGCCACCGGCTGGATGCGTCCCGCCACTGTGTTATTCGATCCCATAAATGAGTTGAGGAAAAGGGGCGAGAATTATGTGCGAATATGCAGACGGTTGAAAATGCCAGTAGACTTGCTATGAATTTGTTGGTTAGGGGCAGGGCTTTCAAACAATCAGAGGGCATAAAACTTCATGGCATTCTGCGTATAAGCCAAAAATTCTTTCTATATACATATAGCTCAAAATGCGTTAAACCCCAGAGATTTACGAAATTTCGGAGCAGTGAAAGAAATCATCACGGAACCGTTGTATGCGGCGAGTCAGGAAAAAAGGAAACCATTACTATTAATATTTTATAAAATACTTGACACAAAAATTAATAGAACTATCCGGGAGAAACTTAAAGGAGCATTTTTACCCAAGGTAAATTTTCTGGCTAACTGATTGACTTAGTTAACAGTCAAGAGGATGGTTGCTTCTTACCTTTTTTTTGAAAATACGGAGGGAGGTGGGAATCCCTCCGCCTAGCTCTTTATTCAATTGTTTCCTTTGTATTTGTTTAATAAGTTTTTTTATAAAACTTATAAGTTAGCAATTTGTTTAAGACTACGTAGACTACGTGTTCAACCACGTATAGCAAAGAGGAGGAAGGGAAGGAAACCAAGAGGAGAGGGAGAGGACGGGATAAAAGGATGAGGGGAGGGAGAGGATTGGCGGAAATGGGGAGTGCTACACAAACAAAAATCGTCTGTTGCAGTGAACGATCAGGCAACACCGAGCAAATACTGGGTAACAACCACGGGTTAAACGAATCCCCGGGCGAAGCCGGGGACAATGCTAGTAAAACTTGTAAGTTAGCAATTTATTTAAGACTAACTTTTACACGCATTTAGACCCATTGTCAATCCCAAATTGTATGCAGCTGCAAACCAGGAACGTTTAAGACCAAAAAAGACGAACAGATCTCCCAGCTTACGATGCCTTACCCATATCTGTAATAATATCCGCAAGCGTGACTGCTTGCACGGGGGAGGAATGGAGGAGGGGGGGGGGGGCTTCTTCATCCGACAGGTATAAATTCTGTATCCTGTTAGTATAAGAAACAAAAATTTAGTTTCATTCTTGGAAATGTGTTAAGACAGTGAAGTTGTCTGCGATGTAGATGAAAACAAATTATCGGACGGATCATATTCATTTGACTCCCTCTTCAGTTTAGAGATCCAAATCGAGGTCAAATTCGAGATCCAAATCGAGATTCTTCCCGGTACATGACAGTTTACACAGAGAAGTCATCATTGGCAGAGCGAAGCGTAGCCTATAACGGACACCAAATTGCAAAATGTTGGTTGGTTGGTTGGTCCATTGGTTGCACATTATTAGTCTGGGTGGAGCCCAAACGAATAGTCGGATTGAAACGAAATTTGGTACAACGCTTGATACCCCAAAAAGTATTGCTGAGCCATAATTTGTCGTAAATTGACCAATTATTACAGGAGAAATAACAAATTTACGAACTTATTTCTCACACTCGCCATCATAAATTTGGAATCGTGAATAGTTAAGGAATTCCGACGAAGCAAAAAGTATCACATGCTTGTGATAGTCAAGTGAACTTAAAAAAAAAAACACGGCAAATTAAATTTTGGTTGCTCCTTTCTAGCTGATAACCTTTTTTGACATAACTTAATGAAATAATAACATTTGGTCGTGCATTTAACCACTACAGGAAGAAACGCAAACATAAAAAACAAAAGAATACCATTAAGAACACGCATTAGTTTCATTTGAAAAAATAACTCTTGGAGAAATTCACTTCAACTTGACGACGAAAGTGGCGTTTAAACTAGCGATGGGAATCCCGACTATGAAACCTGGAATCTCCGTATCAAGGCAGGCGAAGTGGTATATATAAAACGAAATCAACAGCAGACGAAGTGTTTTTACCAAAACACGAAACAATAATATGGCTGCATCTAATAGTTTAAAGATTCCTCGTTGCCACGGTAACGTGAAGTCTCGAAACCGAAACCGTGTTGCATGATGGAATAGGCATAACTCTCGAACCCAACTTGTAAACTGCTACTTACGAAACTAAATCGCCAAGGAAAACTTAAGATTAAACGCTAAAAATTAGGCCTAAAACCTAAGACTAGGCATAAAAGCTAACATATTTTTAACCTACAATTGTGATGGGTATTACTTTTAGATTATTATAATAGCAATCGCTGTTGCAGTGCGTAATAGTGGTGTGTGCCTCAACGTTTTCGTTGGTGGGAGTGTAAAGTTTTGTACCAGCGGCATGCATTGTGAACCTTTTGAAACTTGATTATTCTTAAAAACTATCGTACTGATGATTGTTTTACTTGCAGTTAAATGCACAATTATTTTTTTTAATATACGGACTACCCTTTGCACCGCAGTAGCTGTAAACAATGCAACAATTATTGGAGGCGGTGGATCAAACAGCAATGGCTGTGAGCGGTTTTATTTTTAGTCGGCGGCGTTGGCGGTGGGCTGTGAAAAGAGGCTACAAATAGCTAATGAGAAACTAAATGCAAACGAAAGCCTGTAAAAATAATAAATATGAAAATATGATATGTAGGAGTTAGGCCTATACTTGAAAAAAAAAGTTAAAATAAGAAAAAGGCCAGCAAAAAGTAGCAATACACGTCACACCAAAAGGCAAAGAGCCCAATTTAGCCGAGTGAGTATTGCACCGAAGATTTTTTAGGAGCATTAACAAATCATTACACTACAAACTAAATACAAGTTTGAAATGCAGATCTGTTCGCTCCGCCTACAGTAGGCCCAAAGCCTGTTTTCTAGTAAGGGGGCAGTAGTTAAAGACACTGCAGTTTATTAGAATAACGTGCTCCCTTCTGCTATAGAGCAGTGACACGACGTAGTATTATTGTATACAACTCTATGCTGGAGCCTTAATGGGTTAGCTGAAAGGGGCACTGCAGAGAGAAACAGAAGGGCGTCATACTGAAGCCGATGCTGTGAAGAGTGGATTTCTTAAACATAAAACGCGCGATTTTTGTTGTTGGAGAAAACAACGTTATTTTAAGCCTAAGAAATCCGCTCTTCCGTTACTTTTCCCTCCATTTTTATGCAGTGCACCTTGTAGTTATGCCCTCCAAAACCCATACTGGTGCCAATATGGCGGCAAATGTCACTGCTCTATAATCTCGGCATAGTTGCAATCCTGGAATGGTTTAGGTTTCTGTCTATCCTAAAAAGGCGATGGAATTTTTATACCTGGGGAAGTAAGGGAAGTGGAGAATCTCTGTGCAAGACCAACAACTGGTTCTCGTCTTAGAGGGCGGGGGGGGGGGGGTATCCCTAACATATAGTTCAGATCACAAGTGATTGATTAGGAGAGTTACAGTCCCTCGTAATTAGAGACTTTCGTTAGAGGCAACAGCAGTAGTGCTAGATGTAGCCACCATAATTTCTGTATGTGAAGTAATTACAGTCTTACCTTTCTTCGGGGGGGGGGGGGGGGGGGG
>JAHWFP010029938.1:24870-37081 GCA_023313725.1 Lithobius niger
TCGTGCAACTACTAGTACTTGGCATTTTTTGGTTACAAAATTTTTATACTGCTGTGACATTTAGAAGTAGTAATGTAGTAATGGTAGATAATTTTGTAATATTAACTAACATGGCCATTTCGTTAGTGTAAACGTATTTTAGATCCATACCATGTAGTAATGGTAAATTGTTTCATAATATTAAGTAACATGGCAATTTCGTTATTTTTAACATATAATGATTATTGGCAAAGCTTTTATGCTCGTTCTAGTGGAACGATACTTAACTGCTTTATCTGATCTTCACGTTAACTACACTCAAAACGAAACTTCCAAAATATAGCATTAAAATTTTTACATTTGCTGAGATCAACGTTAGTTTATCTTCTTTAATAAAAGTTCAACACTTATTTCTTTTGTGGAGGAGAATTCTTGCCTTTTGAGTATTTACGCTTATAATGTTGCAACCAACTGTATTCATTCGATGCTAACGCCGGCTCATATTTCGTTAACATGTTGTTACAATTAACAGGTGATTCAAGGCAGTAGATTGGCAAGAAATGTCTTTCAGGTGAAACTTGCCCGTACGACATCACAGAGTCATCGTCCGCAAATTCCCGAGTCTGTTGCTCATTGAGAAGATTTTCGTCGGAAACTGGTGGCAGCAGCCGTTTAGTATCCATTTCTTCTAACTTGTACTTCAGTAAGTATCTTGCTTCATCATAGAGTGTGACCGTGTGGGCACTGTGAAAACTATCTACACTGGCTAACTCGGGGGTTTCCTCTGGCATGTCGCTCATATACCTTTGCAATAAATTATCTCCTTCTATTATTTCGACTGGGAACTTTGTTGACCAAAACTGTTGTTCAAAACTACTCGTAGCTGGTTTTAGAAAGAGGTTTTCATTAGAGCAAATGGCTGGTCCTTTATCAATCGTGACGCATTCTGTAGTCACGAAACCATCATTTGTGTTCGTCAGTAAATTACTTGTTTCTGATTTGGCAAGAAGGGGTTTTTGAAAACCGTAATTGGCTGAATGTTTGTCTTGTGGCGTCAAATCGTTTTCATCGACTGTTCCAGGAATTTGGAGATATCTCTCGTGATGTTGCGATATATCATTTTCAAGGCCATGAATAAAATATTGGTCATTTGAGTACTGGGGGTAATATTTAGGCATATTTTGGTTCGTCAATATATTGTTTGGCTCGGATACAATTGTTAGTTGTTCTTGGCATGTGTAGTTGATTGGTTGTTGGTACATGACCTTCAAATCCTTTCCAACAGTTGTTGCTCCAGCTAGTGGAGTTTCGCTGTGGTATTGTGGAACACCAGCCTCATGAATAAAAACTTGATCATTAGCGTACTGGGATTCATATTTAAGCACATTTTCGTTATTTGGAAATTGTTCTTGGAGACAGCAGTTGGATGGATGTTTGCCTAAGACCTCCCAATCGTTTTTACCTGTTGTTGCTCCAGATGACCGAGTTTGGTTGTGATGTTGAGGTGTATCAGTCTCACTACCATGAATAAACCCTTGGTCATTGGAGTATTGGGATTCATCTTTAAGCACTGAATTGTTTGCTTGAGGTCCAGTAAATAAGTTCACAAATAAAGGATTTCCAAAAAGGCGGTTCAATTCCACATGTGGCTCTGTATCATTGCTGGACAGATTGTTCTTCACTTCTGACATTGGAACTGGTTCTTCCTTTGGCAAATTGATATAATTCCAGAAGCAGGCTTCCTCCTCGTTTAAGTACTGACACTCTGTAGACTCATTTAGATCGTCAAGTGAAACAAATAGGTTGGCGTAAAATTCTTCACTATCCAGCTGCGATGTAATTGATGACGAAGGTGAAAAGTCCAGACTATTACTACCGCCCAGATAAAATGAGGTAGAAGAACAAGATGCCAGTGGTTCTTTCAGTGTAATTCTGCTGTCTTGTCCATCAAGGCAGAAAACAGCAGAAGAACAGCTCTCTGATATCCGAGGTAGATCCACTATGGGAGTTGTTACCTCTTTAGCAGGAACTCCGGAATGTCCTGTCTGCAACTCGGTTATGCTGTGGTCAAACACAGCTGCCTGCTCTGAAGTTATGTTTAAAATCTTGTCATCAGGGAAATGGGGAAGGCAGTTTGGCAACAAGAAGTGACTATCTGTATTGTTCCATTCCACGCGAATTTCTCGCAATGGACATGTACACTGGTTCACCAAACATGAACAATTGTATGTTACGTGTACCTCTTTTGCTTCTGTGACTGATGCTGAAGCTTTGCATAGATTTTCGAACTGGCTAGGGTTATGCGATGATACAGTGCTGTCATCGTTTGGTGTTACTGGGGCATCTTTAAATGTTACTGTTGTCTCATTCTTTAATTCCGTTTGGACTTCTGCTAAAAAAGATGTATCATCGTACAGGCCATAATGACGACGGGGTAATAGAGCCTTTCCCTTATTCGATTTTTCTGCATCATTTTGAGCAAACGTGGGGTAATCTTGGGACTGTGTGCCATCTTCCCACAAGAGTGTTACTCGAGAAGATGCCAGTGTCGGCTTGTTCTTGCCTTCCATTATTAAATCGTCTTCTTTCAACCCAACGTAGTCTTTCGATGAGGATTCCGTTTCGCCTTTCTGCAAGAATACTTTGTTGTAAGACATCTCAACTTCGAGCAAGTCTGTCTCATTGTCAGGTAGGCTTGCTTCATCATCTGTCTTAAGGAAATGTCCAACTTTGTCATCCTGTTGGTTAGGCTGTAAGAAATTGGTATTGTTTAAATTTATACGATTTTTTAGCAAAGGGTCGTTGCTAAATCCTGGCATATATTTCATCAACTGACATGTGGCACTTTCACTTGGAAGGCACTTTGTGGTTTTCGAAGATGGCGATTTGCCCGAATCCGTTCCAAGAAATAAATCGGTAAAGCTCGATAGGTAGTGAAGGTGTTCCTTCCAGAAGTTATCACCAGGCACAAGTGATGCAACTTGAAGGCTAGCACAAGTTTCAGGATCTTCCATTAATGGCAACTTGTCAGTGACGATGTTTGCAATATTTGTCAGAACAGGCCTTTCGCCTGGTAAGGCTTCTCTGCTTCTATAAGACTGGTCACATTTTTTTAATCGTTCATTACAACTCAAATCCTCCATTTCTAACACAAGAGTGCTTCCCCTCAAACTATTGCATTTAGATGTAGCGCCGCATATGCCTTCTTTTGGCAAATGATTTTTTTCCGTTGGAAGATCAAATAACGCATTTAAGAAAGACCGACTAGAATAATTCTTTTTCAGATCATTATTAGGCATATTAGACGAGGTAGGCTGCTGTTGTTTTAACTGTAATGTTCCATCATGCAATAAGGCAGGTCTATCATTTTCAGCTAAAGCAGACTTTGTGGAGAAATCAGTCAAGTCTTTACATTTATCCAGAAGACTATCTGGCGCCAGTGGTGCTTTGTCTTTGCCGAGTCTTGTAGCACCACATTTTTCTTCTTGCAACAAAACGTTCCCCTCACGCAAATCGGCAGGACACGTCTTAAGAGACTCTCTATCTTCTGAAAGGATTGGATGCACCTTATGCTCCATATAGTAACAATTTTGTTCAGGCACGCTGAATTTGTCTTTACTCGAAAAACCTGTATTGTGCACATCAGTTGCAGCCAATAAGTTAGGTGGAGCCGTGGAATACTCTATTTTTGGAGTTTGTAAAGCAGCAAAGTTTGGAATTTCAGCTGAAGTGCCTGGGGTGGCATCAAACTTATCACAATGATCTTGATGTATTTTAGCACAAATCTGATTAGCCGCAGGAAAATTTGTTTGGGATTTCAGTGGCGAGTGATCGTCATCATGCTCCGAATTTTTTTCTTTCTGTAAACGGAATCCTTCATGGTGCCTGTCTGACTTTATTTCATACAAGTTGGCCTTGTCACCTTGAAGCAAGTGCCGACCACATGACTGTCTGAACCTTTGTAAAGCTTCGTAATTTTCTTCGTAGTAACGATGCATTAGCCACAAAGTCTTTCTATCGTACAAGTTCGGTCGATACTTCATTATCAAATTGTGGGGGTCTGGTAGTTCTAAATGGTTTTTCAACAATGAGCAATATTCAACTGTAAACATGGGGCTGATTTCTGCAACCGCAGTTTCGCTACAAATCGGTTCCACTTCCTCCTCTAACAGACATAATTTGATAGATGTTTCTTTTCGCTTCTTCGCTTTGATCAACTGGTGTTTCGCTGGCAACCTTCTTAAACTCGATCTGTCTGCACCTTGCACCTCTACCATGCTAAGCAAGGGACTTTGACCTTTCAACGTGGATCGTTTTACAACCGACTTATTATTTTTATCCATGGGAGAAAAGGGTTGCTCTGTCAACTTTTTTGTTGTAAGATCCATTTGTTTAGTCATATTCAGCATTACTGGATGTAAAGCAAAGTCAACAGTTTTTACACCATCAGTTAAATCCAGTTGGTCTTGCTGAGACGTGACCATGACATCTGGAATTAGATGTTTGTTATTTACATGAGAAGTGCTAGGGAGAGGATCAGCAGTATGAACATATCGTTGGTTTGGATAACTTCTCTTCTTTAATGCACCATTGCCATCTAGTACGCCTTGTTCAGTGGGCCGATCCAACTTAGCTTTGAGATTACTGTTGGAATATACAGGACGAGTTTCTTGAGGCAGCATTGACGTTTCCCCTAGTAAGCCTAAAGGGCTTTCCTCAAAACCAGGCTTACCTTTCGGTACTACATACACGCCAAATGGAAGGCCAGCTTGGGTGTGTGACACAGAATGAGTTTCTTGAGGTAGCGGTGATTTTTTCTCCGTTGAACCTAAAAGGCAATCCTTTAAATCAGATACCTTTTCAAGTATTTCAACCGTGCCAACTGGATCTTTAGCTTGTTCCTGTGATTTCGAACGAGCTTGTTGTGAGAATGGTAATTTTTCCTCTGCTGAGCCTAAGAGGTTTTCTTTTAAACCATATTCACCTTTTGGCACTTCAACCATCCCAACTGGAACATCAGCTATGCTGTACGTCTTGAAGAAAACATCTTCTTTCAGTTCTTCAGTAAGTTTCTCTACCACTTCAACCACCTCAGCCGGAACAGTACCTGTGCCGGGTGTCTTGATGAAATCATCTTTTTTCAACTCTTCAGTAATTTTCTCTAACATAGCTGCGTATTCCTGCCGTGCTTTCATGTCAGCTCGAACCTTGGACGATGGGGATTTCTCAGTTGTCAAACCCAAATCCTTTTTAGGTGGCGCATGTTTAACACACTTTACAACTGCTTGGTCTTTCAAAGAGGACACGTTATCACAGATGAAGGAAGGACGTTTTTGATCTTGCGGCATTTTTTCCTGGATTCTTTGAGAAGGGCTGCATGATGGGTCTAGTGTCAGCGCAGTCTTGTCATCTGTCATGTTAGCAAAAGGTATTACAATTTCGGCTGTGTTAACGCAGTAAGTTGGTTCCATTGGGACAACGTGTTTATTGTAAGGTTCATTACCAATTGCATGAGTGAGTTCCAACACACTCGTACTTTTTACAATGTTTGCTGATGTATCAAGCGTTATTACTACGTCACCCAACTTGGTAGGCTGGTTTTCTGTTGTAGGATCGGAAATAAGGCTCTTGTCAGGTAGAAAAGATGCCATGTGAGGTCGAACCTCCATTACGTTTTTCTGATCTGTAGTGGAGCTCAGTTCTGGAGGCACTAATGCTTCATTCCGATTAGCGGAGTAGTTTGAGTTTAATATGTCAGAGTTAGAAGCATGGTCAGGTTGAATTTGGTTTAGACTATCCGTTTTGCAAGCGAGCTCGCTTACTCCAGTTCTCAATACCATGACCACACTCTTTAGTGGTGTTTGCTTTTCTTGCAATTCGCCATGACTAGCTGCTGTGGGAAGCTGAACGCGCGGGAGTAAAGTCTCTCCACTTGGGTGCTGCTGCGAATTTGCCAGCACTGAAGCTGTGGTTTCTCGAAAGTTTCTGTCCGGCTGCTGTGACAATATCCTTTTCTCGTGGCAGTAGCATCGGGTAAATGGTAAGACGCTAGGTCCGCTAGGCAAGTTCATCTTGTCCTCTTCTGAAATCATCTTATCTTGCAATCCACCATGACTAGCTGCTGTGGGAAACTGAACATGCGGAAGTAAAGTCTCTCCACTTGGGAGATGCTGCGAATTTGTCAGCACTGAATCTGTGCTTTGTCGACAGTTTCTGTCCGACTGCTGTAACAATATCCTTTTTTCATGGCAGTAGCATCGGCTAATTGGTAAGATGTTACGTTCGCAAAGCAAGTTTATCTTGTCCTTTTGTAAAATCATCTTGTCGGATTGTTCATATAAACCAGAAACAGAGTTGTTATCGGAACAACAGTCTTTCAACAGGCTCGGCTCGCAAGAGAATTCGGATCGCTGCCGTTTTTGAAATAATGTACTTAATAATTCGTCGTCTTCCAGACACGTGGCTAGGTGTTTTTGTGGACAGCTATCATTTATGTGTGAGCCAGAGTTATCCATCGACTCCTCTTTCTGGTTTAATTTTCTTTCATCCTGTTCATATGCAAAAATAGCCTTTTACAGCAAGTTAGCCAAGTACAGTGGTAATGGAGAGCTAAATACGTTGTCTTGGAAAATATGCTTCAACCTTTTTACACCACATTTCTTTTAGTGCGCACATCATTATGTCGAGATTAGATTTGAGTAACAAAATGGCTTAGGAAATTCAGTTTTCGACTTTATGCTTGTCATATTTGTTAAGAATAGTCTTTTATACTTAGTTGTAGGCAGTTGGCCAACTCTTTGATTTATATATATACACCGATGCTCTTAGAACATCGTGTCAGAATTCAACATCTTGAAGTTTTTCAAAAAGGGCACAGGATTATGAACCTGAAAAATAAAAAGACAAGAAAAATGTTATGCAAATAAACTCCAAAATTGTTTGAAATGTTTTATTTGCGTACAGCATTCACCTGCTGAAGAAAATCATTTACTCATCATGAATTAATGTTATTGAAAACATTTATGCCAATGTACAGAAAAGTTATTGGAAACATTTATGCCAATACTTGCTCTCGTAATCTCAGGGTAGTAATCGGGAAAAAAATTAATACGATGAGAGCTTTTGAGAACAGTTTTATTACAACTTGTAATGCAACTGGCAAAATGTAAGACATAGTTTATGAAATTAGGATATTCCTCCTGTGGCAAATGTCATTTCATTAGTGACCTAACTGTGGAAGTATCACAAAGTGCTATCACACTGCTCAGTTTAGCACTCCTAATCAGGTGTTCTCTTTGTGTTAACTGAAAACTTTCAAGGAATCATCCCGAGGTAACCAGTGTTAACATGGGTCGAACCTTTAATACCAACACTATATGTCTGCAAACACGCATCTTAATGCCTACTTTCTGTATATCTATCGTAATGTGCCCTCTGTGTATTTATAGTTCCTTTCCTCGTTGCTCTTGGCAGGATCGACACATTACGTTTACTCTAATCATCATGATCATAACCAAAATTATCTGTAACAAAACTGTTCGTGTTTGAGTGTTCCATTCGTTTTACTTGCTATGTTGCGCGGCAAATAAGCGTCCCTCCAGTGGTGATTGGAAAGTGTATGTTTACATGTATATATACACGTGTCAAATGCTGCCTATAGACGTTTCCTTTTGGCCATATCAGTATAGCTCAAGCGGTAGAACGTCGACTTTTGGTTTCAAAAGTTGTGGGTCGATTCCCCGCTCAGGCAGTCTGACGTCTAAGTCCAAGAGACAACGTGCATAGGTTTGCATCTGTATTTATTAAACTCTTGTTGAGCCGTAGGCTTTCCATCCTGTTTAATTAAATTGTGGAATACGTGTAATTTAATCTTAGGAATAGGTTTACCAGAATATTTTCTGACCACCACATTTGAAAAATGGATTAATAGAAAGGGATTCACAAACTGAATTCTAAAGTGACATCGAGAAAAACTAATATATTTCGTTTAAATGGTATTCCTTTAATTAGAAAATTTCAGGAAGTTATATCTCTCATGATGAACTTCATTGCACGAAAGTAAATTTGGAATACAATTTAAAGGGTAGGGCTAAATCGGATAGAAATGGGATTCTAATTACTCACACTGAATAGAATAAAGCATCGACCAATAAGCTTAAAGCTTTTTGAAGGCCCAAGCAGCAGTGGTGGAAGGAGTCACCATCGTCAGTTTGTGTTTTGCCGTAGGAGTGAGGAAACCGGAGCGTCCACAGGAGACCCTTGTGCAACGGCCGGAGAAAAACCCGTACATATACACAACCCTTCATCAGGATCGAACCTGGGTCTGTAAGAAGCCAGGCCCCAGTGCTCGCGGCTGCCCGTCCACATGTCAGCAAATACTTCATCAATGTTACTTGTTTAATGCGAAACTCTTCAACATAGAAGCAATACTTAGAGCAGTACTCCAAATGGTTGAATTTCAGAATTTTCATTTATTCTGCTCTCAAAGCAGTTCTGTGTACGACATAAAGGCTACTTTTCGAACTGAAATTCGTTATCGCGTAACGGAGAAAACTCACATCAGTGGTGGCAGGGCGGGGGCTTGCGAGGTCTATAGCTGTTTACGGTACTCGTACTAATCTTGTTAGAGGAAAAAAGTTGGAATTTAAAAATGTGAGGTACCTGGACTGCCTCATAGAAAAAAAACTGATCCTTCTAAAAAAAAATTATTAACAATATACATAACCCTACTAATTTATTCAGATTTCAGGAAGTACTTTATGTATTTTCGTTAGGTGTGCTACGAACTCTGACAGCACAACGCTCACATAAATTGTCATTTCACTGACATAGCCAGTTCCAGCTGTTAGTCGTACTGCATTATAAAAAAAAAGCAAAATCAGTAGTAGCTAATGTATAATGTAAGGAAAAACAACTGCATAAACTTGACTAGGTGTCACTAAACTACACGCCACAATAAATGTAATTTAGTAATTTTGTCTAATTTTGGCCAATGCGGGGGGGGGGGGAGCGGGAAGACCGACATCCTTAAACTCGTTGAAAGAACTCGGTTGAAACAGGCAGCAAGTATAATGAAAATATTATACGATCAACGTATAGACTTGAACTCACAAAAAGGTGTTGAGACACACAGTTGGTGTATTAACAATCACCGTTCAGTCTTCAACCATCATTTCAAGATGAGACGCGCATCACGCGTGATGTTTTCGTCGTGAACAGCCCTCCTCCTCCCCTTCCCCCCGAACACCCCCAAGAAAAGTAAAATAAACGCGTAGGCCTAAATTACAATTTAATGAGAGAAAAACGAATTTTTGCACACCATGGTATTTTTAATGAGATGATGGCGGGCAACTTGGGATCGTTGGGTGCAATACACCAACCTGAGGCAAAGACATCAATACTAAAAAAAAATGTAGGGTCCGTTAAGAAAGGTACTCGGATTTTACTAGAATAAGCAGCATTTGTAAACCATTAGCTATAGGGAAGCAGTGTATAGGTAAAATTAGAAATACAGAAGAAATTGTAAGATAAAGGGTGATGGAAGCAAATAGTCTGCATTTAACACTACCCTTGTTAGACAATTGCAAAAGTATGAGAAAGATAGAAAAGCTGACTTCCGCGACTGACTGATACTCGAACCCAGGACTTACCGAAAACTCGGAAGGGTGCTCTACCTACTGCACTTCCGGGGCGGATCCTGGCTACAGACTCCAGCCGTGCTTAGTAGCTGTAAAGTCTTCTCAGTGGTGACATAAAGGTCACAAACATACACAAAAGGAGGAAGCAACTTTGCTTCTTGGCCTCCACACTAGAAATAATGCAATCTTTCTCAAAAGGCTGGTTATTAATAAAAACTGTTTGCTTCGATCATTCTCATACCGATAATGATTATAGAAATATAAGTAACCAGTTTGCAACAAAATAACAGGTAACGAAAAAATCAACCATCAATAACTACAAAAACATTATACTTCCTCACCGGCAAGACTTTAATGCGTATAATATAGTAAACGGAAATACTACAGTAAAGTTCAATTGATCCTAAGTCAAAACAGCAAAGGAACACAAATAAACTTTCTCGCAAGGTATCGTGTACCAGTGTTTTGGTGCTGTTTATTGCACCTGAAACCTTATTGCTGTATTCCTTATTAAAACCATATCCTAAATTTCAAAATTATTGTAAGATTACTATAGTGCTACACTCTCTCCAACTTTCGTGGCTAAATTTTTTAGCATTATTCAAGTCGTCTCCTTTCCGTTAATCCTTTCCGTTCATCATACTTCACCACTTTTTAAGATTTCGTATTCAAGACTTCAGGACTGGTATTTCATTTTTATTTTCAACGACATTTTCAGGATTTCAAGGAGTCGGACGAACCCCTGAATTACTTAATACTAAGAACACCAAGACTTCGGTTCTTGCGATTTTTCAGCGATTTCGTTTGGCCAAGTAGAATGAACCAATCTGACCTATCGTGTTCCGAAGTAAAAACTGTAAAAACATGTGAATACAGCAGTGAGGTACGAAACTTTACAGGAAAGTTTATTTGTTTTCATTTGCTGTTTTGACTTCACAAAGGAGTTCGGTCAGTTTTCCAATAATATAAACTGTGACACGTACACTGTAGTAAACAGAAATGAAATAAACGAGCACTAACTATTTTCCTTACAACGCAACGTTGAAAATCGTTTCCATCCTGCCTGATGAAATAATGGCTCAGGCACCTAACCTAACCTGCAATAACACCTAACAATATACTAAAATTCGATTTGGATTTTAAAATCACGGTATGGAATTCGTTTCTCAGTGAAATTTACAGGCAGCCCAGAGTACTCGGGCCAAGGCAGATGACTTAACCCGACCAAGCCTACAATACCCAAACAACAAAATCATACCTTTAAAATCATAACCTGCACATAACGAACGAGGAAAATCCCATTTCCGACACCCAAACAACTTAGAAAGATACTCGAGCAAAGTTCTGGTTCATATCTCAGTTTTAGGATGAAATGGAGAAAGTGCTAATATTTAATTCTTCCAAATTTGTCAGTGCACCAAATTTCACTTTCTGCATTAGGCTACGTAGAACCCAGGCTAATATAGGGTTAACTAAAACATCTTGAACTGGTGATCTTACCTGCTTACGCTGCCCAAGTAGGATTACGTAGAACATTCATCTTTTTGAAGAAGCAGGAGTTTAGAAATGTGAGGGAATTATGTAAATCTAGTAGTTACGAAGAATTTAGAAGGGTTTCCCTTTTTAAATTACATATTTGAATACCAGTTTTGGTTTTAAGGGCCCGTCCATGGGCCCTCCATGCTTAACAGCAATTTTTTCGAGTACAACAATGCCTCGAAAAAATGTGTTGCTGTAACACTTAGTCATTTGTCCATATCCCACCTATTGTTTAAGGAAAAATAGCCCGCTAAGCGTAACATGTTTGATCAGCGTTTCTTCGTAACAAAATGAGTATTTTGCTGTATAAGGTTCGTGCAATTAAGACTCAAAGAAAGAAACTACCGACAGATATTGTTTTGCGGAGCCCCAGACATTTTTTAAAATCGTTTCACTTACGGCATAAACTGAACGGACGTGGACTCCAGCGCCATTTCTGAAAATTTGTCATGGCGGGGTAAAGACACGCCATGACAATCGTTGACACTGGATGTTCTAGCAAAGTTCCATTTCACACAAAAAAAACTTGCCCACTTCTTCGTATTCTGAAATGCAAGGGGGAAGGACAACCTTTTAAATATCGAGGGCTATGGCGATAATGTCTGATGCGTTTGCACAAAAACTATGGTTGATTTAGGAAAATAATCGATTTTAATAGAAAATCTGTGTTCATAATTGACAGGATACACAACGAGTGAGCACCAAGTAAGGCTAGAATACGGAGAAATACTGCAAGAAATAATTTAGTATCACGAAACTGCGGTTGTAGTTTCTTAACAAGACTCGGCGCTGTAGGGTAAAAATAACTACGCGGTACAAAGGCAAGAAGTTGTTGAAATAGAATGCATTACCTCTTAGGAACGCGAGTGAATTTGCTATCAGTGATAACTTTGGTCCTAATGAATTTGCTATCAATGAGAACTCTGGTGCTAATGAATTTGCAATCAATGAGAACTCTGGTCGTATTGAATTTGCAATCAATGAGAACTCTGGTCCCAATGAATTTGTAATCAATGAGAACTCTGGTCCTAATGAATTTGCAATCAATGAGAACT
>JAHWFP010029939.1:0-18921 GCA_023313725.1 Lithobius niger
GGGGGGGGGGGGGCGAGATTAAAACATAAGTTCAGTGTAGCCATCCACAGCTGCTAAAATCTTTTTTAACGAATGTTTTTAAAGTTTTGCATTTTTTTCCTAAAGTCCAGTAGTTTTTTTTTTCCCCACCCTCTATACACCCAAGTATAGTAGCGTGTATACAAAAGTATACAGACGAGTATACACACAAGTATACTAGAGTGTGTACAGAAAAAATACAGATCTGTATACACAGAAGTATACACAGAAGTATACATATCTGTATTCACAGAAGTATACACTCGAGTATACACATCTGTATACACATATGTGTACAAAAGTATACACTCGAGTATACACATACGTATACAAAAGTATACGCTCGAGTATACACATACGTATGCAAAAGTATACACTCGAGTATACACATACGTATACAAAAGTATACACTCGAGTATACACGCGTGTGTACATTAGTATACACTCGAGTATGCACGTGTATATACAGAAGTATGCACTCGAGTATACATGCTTGTGTACAGAAGTATACATTCGTGTATACAGAGGTAAACAGCCAATGTATACTCCGAGTATACAGTTTGTATTTTAAATATGGTATTCCCTATACACTATGGTATACAATTTGTGTATACATTCTCTGTATACTCCAGTGTATACATCTTTTCCGTAAGGGCCGGTTGATTTTGGTTTCTATTGCTTTTACGAAGATATACATTACCTAATTTTAGCATTCTCCTTCTCATAATGCTGTTTCAATTGGAGAACAATCGAAGATCTCTCTCCGACCCGCTACCCTCTGCGTATGAATTTGCGCAGCCTCCATCATATAAAAGTCTGAGCGGAGAGAACCGTCTCATCTTATCGTCCTCAATTGTGCCCAGATGGCGACAAGAGGGGAGGAGGGTGGGAAGAAGGTAATGTATATTTACATAAAAGCAATAGAAACCAAAATCAACCAGGTATTTTGGAGTTTCTAGTTGCTATGAAAATACCATTACCTAATTTTAACATTCCACAGACCTTATCAAAGACGGCAGGCGCCATGTTGACTAGGCCCCCTAGGGTAGCGGTCGGACCCCCAAAATGCAAATGGACAGAAGCAAGCAGGGGGGGGGGGGGGGGGATACACCATGCGACGGGCGGCAACAAATGGCCCCACACGGTATAGTCCGTCAGCGTGATGCGACATATCACGTAAGTCGTGTGAAGAGAAGACGGACGGATGACGCAAGGATGCTGCTTCCATATTGTCGGAGACCAGAACGTTGCTGTGGAAGGCCCAGGAAGTAGATATGGCACATAATTTGTGAGCTGCCACACGGATACCTTGATCTGCACAGCTGATGTCGAGGGCGTCATAGGCTTGGACGATGACGGTCTTGATCCAGGTAGCAATCATTCTGGGAGAAGTTTCGCCAGCTCTGGAAGTGAAGGGGATGAATAGCTGCGTACGATTCCGTCTGACGGCTTTCGATGCTTTAAGTTAGAATCGGAGGGATCGAACAGGACAGAGGGCTCCTTCTTGGTTGTCTCCAAGAATGTTACTGAGAGCAGGAATCGTAAAAGATTTGGAGCGTTCAGAGGGCTTCTGTGTCTTTGCTCGAAAATAATGTGAGCGATGGCCTTCATAAGTAAAGACACATAATATCCGCTAAATTTTTTTTAACCATTCCTGTGACAATTTCTGCTGCAAGTTGAACCAAATTCCGCGATTTTTTTAACCATTTCTGCGATAACTTTCTGCTGCCAGTTGAACCAAATTCCAAAATATTTTTTAGCATTTCTTCGGCGTTATTCCGCGAACAAAAAACTTGCATCACACAGCCTAAGGCTGCTAGGAGTTAATGAAGTGGTTAAGAGCGCACACATGGGTTTTTTCTCCGCGCATGAAAGGTTTTTAATGCCAATGTATTAAAAAAAATTCCGTTCGTGCCTCAGCGTTTTCAGTGTTTCGCCAAACACTTCTTGGAGCCTATAACCATCATCAGCCCTTCGTTCCATTCATATGCTCCCCTCGAAACAAATCTAAGGGCCTTCAGAGGCATGTCACAACTAAAAATTTGTTGCACATTTTTTATAGGTTTTTCTTAGGATCTAAAGAAAAACTTTTATCAGATTCGCAATATTTGCACCTGGCAACCTGAAGTTCGACAACGAACCCAGCGCTAACCAAAGTTTCAACTTACAGTACTCGGAATGATAACATCCACTGGATATTCTACCATCACAGTGCCTTTATTAATTCCGAAATCATTATGTTATGTTTTATTACCGTAAAAATAGTTTAAAGTTGCTTTATCCCGTCAATAATCACGATCGTTTAAAGCTCACTCCCAAAGCTTCGTCCTACGCCATTGTGACCGGCTACCCGCAAACAACGCGCTCGTGCTAGCACCAATGGATGCGACCTTCACTCGCTTCGCGTGACGTCACGTGTGAACAGCCGAAGAGTCACGTGCTGCGACCGAACCAATCAACGTTCGCGATAGCGAAGAGCTTGAACAAAGGCCGTTGAAACAGCACATTTCATTCGAGGAATACAGGCAGTGACGATGGAGTTGATGACGTCATTTTTCGCGTGCTAGAAAATTGGGATTCCCTTCTCACGAACGCGACCAAGATGGCAGCCATACATTGCTGATCGTTTAAACCAAGGGCTATTTTCAGCAAACTAACGCAATTTTCACGTCAATTTTGGCGACGATGCCAACAATAACATCGATGAAAGTAATAAAAAGATGATATTGAATTACAGTAACCGAAAATACACGTTCCAAAATACCTAATTCAATCGAAATTACACCTCCGATGTAGGCACGGTTTAGATTTCCGTTATTGAACGTGAATTGAGGCAGAAGTTTCGACGCTCGTTGAGAACGAGACTAAAATTTCTCTGTTGAGGGCAATATTTTTTTAAAAAGCTGATTTCTGTGATTTTCCGCGGGTTTTCTTAAGTTCAACGAATTCTGCGACTCATTTTTGGAATCTGCAGACTACCACTAGTTCACAACTCAAAGAATTTTTGAATACGGTTAATTTTTAAAATACCTGCGATGTACGCGAAAAAATGCGATCGCTGAAAGTACTTGTCTTTATTCATAAGTGAAGGAGCAGAGTTATCAGAATATTTGCAGTGAACGAAGTTATAACGTGCATAACTAGCGATCGGGAATGAAGAGCAGGAAAGATTAATGGCTTGCCTGTAGGTTCATACGTAGCTGTCCTCTTCCGAAAAAGCGTTCCACAGATCGACTGGAGATCAGCTAATTCATCACAGCATACGAGCCGTAGGCTTACGAAGGATTTTTTTAAAGTCTGTCAGGAGCTCTCCTCAACGACGTCCGTTGGCCATGCTTGCTGACTGTCCGAGAGTGAGAAGCGCGTGACGTAATCGGGCGCTTCTACATTGTTGCCATAAGACGTCAACAGTGAGCTTCCTTGAAGCCAAGAAACGCGACATATGCGCCGCGTCTCGCAACACATCCCCACTCGCGTTTTGGCTTCATGAACGGAGTGAGGACCTTCTTCCTCCTTGATGGGTTGCCCAACTCTCCTTTGAGTCAGAGACTTTGTCGAGATCTTTCTTTTCTTCTCGACCTGTTCGACTTGGTCTTTTCTTGGATCTTGTTGACTTCCTCGTCAAAAGCTTCAATCTGGTTGACCATCTCGTCGCGTTCGTCTGGTGATGCCACCAACCATCTGTCCATATAGTCGTCATGGTTCATCCTCTGAAGCATCACTCCGTCTCGTTCGAACCACTCGATTTTTAACCGGTTGTTCTGCCCTACAACTTGTTTGACTAGCGTAGAGTCAACCTCCTCTGCGGTGCGACTCCTTCTTCGAACTCCCTGTGTGCAGTTTGTCTTGCCCTCTCCACAGTCTCCTGGAACTGGTCATAAACCGCAGGTTCCCCCTCTGCCACTCAATCCGTTAAGGTTCTAATGAAAGTATGGAGCACCGACTCCATAAGTTCATGGACCCAATCCTTGGAAAGGAATGCAGGTGCCATCAGCAGAGCGCCAGACTTTGACTTGAAGCTTCAGGCGAGGGTAGGCTTCCTTAGTCTGAAGAGTTCCTCTTGAAGCGCCCACAAATCCGGCGCGGGTCAAGCTTGGCCGCTTTGGATCGGGGACGTAGTAGTCGTGTCGAGTGTGGGCCTGTCAAGCACCGAAGGCCCACAGGATGTTAGGAAAAAAGGGCGTGAACGTTTGTTGTTCATGCTCAGGCTTGGAAGAATGGCAAGACTGGACAGCCACATGCTAATTGTGTAGCACGTGCCATTATTGTCGGTGTTCTTCGTTGTCGAGATGTTGATGCGACAAGACGTATCGGATCGGTTCCGTTGATGCCGCTAGCTTAGGTAGGCTACAAGATAGGGAGAGTGTATTTTGCCGTGGCCCTACAGATGTGTCTGCCGTCAGTGTTAGCCTTCAACGAGATGTCGGCAACAAGACGGCCGTAAAAGACTCGCTCAAAAGGACGCCCGACCGGAAGATCGTCGTCAACGCATGCAAGCAGTTCATCGTCCACGTCGCTACGTTGAGGTAAACATACAGCACATAGATGTACGCTATTTACCCACCCTCTCTCTCCGCATTACAAAGGGTTATGGGTCCAGGAATGCTGATGAACTATGCAGGATTTTCGACCGATCGCAATCCGAAATCGATGGGTGGAGCGAAAATGCGGAGGGCCGAATAGAACGGAAAATTCCCGGGAGCCGCCATTTTGTTTGTTTTGGTGCCGGAGCGGAAAAACTGCGATCGAATTGTGATGAACAATTCAGGCCAAGCAAACAAAGTTTGGAAACTCTAGAAAGTTTGTCTAAGAGGAACACTTTGTTTCACAATCCGCGTCAGTCGCTAGTATCATAGCCGAAGTTTTCTCAAGGTCAAGGTCAAGCGTTCGTTGCAGGCTGGTGAGCACTGAAGCGGCACAAACAAATACGGATTTAAAAATCGCAATCAAGAGTTGTACACAGTGGATAAATCATCTTTTTGCCAGGAATCACCAGGAATTTTGCCGAGTGAGGGTTAATATTTTCCGAACGTGAGCAAAAATATAGGTGTGACGAAAGTGTGCTCAAGCGAATTGATAGATGCGATAACGATCATGGCGACAAACGAAGAAACAAATAGTCGCATTTTCGGCGTAGAGAGGCTGAACGACAGCAATTATAAGGCTTGGTCAATGTCAGTGTGTCTGATGATAAGGCAAAGAAATTTATGGCAGTATGTTGAGGGTACTGTTGCCAGACCTGGTGATACGGACCCACTACTAAGTAAATTCGTAGAAGAATCGGGAAGATGCTTATTAACGTTGCTGTTGGTAGTTTCACAGCGTTGGCAAAGCGAGTTTGCAGATGTTAATAACCCGAAGGAGGTCTGGGATGCTTTAGTAGACAAGCACGCCGAAAAGGAAAAGTTGATGAAACTGACTGCTTTTAAAGACCTGTGGCACTGCAGGATAAAGGAAGGAGAAAGCATAAGCGACTATTTTGGAAGAATAAAACACCTAGCAAGAGTGGCCGAGAAACAAGGATGCCCAAGTATGACAGACGAGTTCGTTGGACTAGTGATGCTGTGTGGGATGCCAAGCAACTACAGTCAAAGACTCTCAGGCACAAGTTCTCTTGGAGATGACAACGAGACGACCCACGAAATAGATGAGGTTCTATTGGGACACAGTGACCGTCATAAGAGGTGCAAGGAAGAGAGATACAGTAACAAGTGTTTTGTTATTGGAACGAAGAAAAGGTCAGTCGGCAGGCATCGAGAGAAAGACAGGAAACAGGGACTTAAGAAGTGTTTTTCCTGCAAGCAAGAGGGTCACTACGCTAGGCAGTGCCAGGTTAAGTCTATTGAGCAGAATAGCAACAATACGTCTTTGGAAGACGGGTTATCTGGAGGAAGGTTGTACGCCAAGTCAATATGGTATCAAGAACCAGAAAAGGCAGAGCAACGTCCAGATAAGAAGTTCAAGCGAAGGCGAGCAGAGTCGAAGCGTGCTGATACACGGACATTTTCAAAAATGAGTGTGAGTCGCAATCGACGAACCCCACCCGAGTCAATAGTGGGGGACAGTGGTGTGTCAATTGGTGTAAACAGTCCTACTTCCAAAACCTTAGAAGAATATTGTGTGATTCTTGAGAAGAAGGTGCAGGCGGAAATTGACTGTGGAAGGTTATTGACTCGAGGGGATGATGGGGACTCCGAGAGCTTGAAAAGTGTCCTAAAGATGGCATTTGGGCAAGTTGTGATGGACACCAGGAAAGAGGTCATGTCAGACCAATTCGATGGAACATGCAAAACCGTGGAGCCCAGTTCTGAGGAAGCCAAAGCCCAAGTCCAAGAGACGATAGTGGGGGTAGTCCATGAACGAGATGGGAGGGAAGCGACTGGAAGTCACTCCAGCCACACAACTGCATTCACCAGTGAATGAAGTGTCCCAGATGTCTAATGCAGAAGTGCATCAAGATCCTGAAGAGGCAGCGACAAGTTTGCAAGAAGAACTTGAACCGGCATATGTAGAGAGTCCAGAGAAATGCTACGACCTCTTAAAACTAGAATGGGTCAAGAATAGCAAGGGGATTTTGGTTCAACGAGCTAACCACAAGGCCTACATGGAATGCTGGGCGAGCGCTTCACCGGAGGTTAAGGCACGGTTGAAGCTTCAGGATGAACAGTTTTACGAAGAAGTAAAGTCAAGGGAGAAGTGGCCGACACCCACACGTCAGGGACGTAGGTTGGCAAGGCAATGTGCCAAGTCTGTCTCGAGAGGGAGGCAGGCTACCCATTAAGTGGTGAAGAGCCCACTTGTGTTTTTCAAGCCTGAACACGAGTGGGGGATTATGTTAGGAAAAAAGGGCGTGAACGTTTGTTGTTCGTGCTCAGGCTTGGAAGAATGGCAAGACTGGACAGCCACGTGCTAATTGTGTAGCACGTGCCATTATTGTCGGTGTTCTTCGTTGTCGAGATGTTGCTGCGACAAGACGTGTCGGATCGGTTCCGTTGATGCCGCTAGCTTAGGTAGGTTCAAGATAGGGAGAGTGTATTTTGCCGTGGCCCTACAGATGTGTCTGCCGTCAGTGTTAGCCTTCAACGAGATGTCGGCAACAAGACGGCTGTAAAAGACTCGCTCAAAAGGACGCCCGACCGGAAGATCGTCGTCAACGCATGCAAGCAGTTCATCGTCCACGTCGCTACGTTGAGGTAAATATACAGCACATAGATGTACGCTATTTACCCACCCTCTCTCTCCGCATTACACAGGAGAGGGACCATGGGCCTGGTCGTTGGCCGATAATGGCCGGGCGACGGTGGACATAACGCGGACAAGGTAGAAAGCCCAGGTAACGCAGAATCGTCAAAAGTTCAGCTAACGAGGGCCGAAGGTTCTCTGGGTGCACCCTTGGTGTGAGGCATTGAAGGGCGCAGCAGAGCACAATTCCTGGAGTATGAAACAGCATTTCCGACGTGGTTGAGACATAGAAAAGAAAAGACGAAGCGTTGAAGGCGCTTTTATAGAAGGAGGCTGTGCAGAACAGATGCGCAGTGGGTCGCGACGCTGGCACAGCTCCAAGAACTATAATCTTTAGATCAAACAGCAAAGCAGAAGGAGAATGCTAAAAGCTCAGGTAATGGAAATTATCATGGTATATAGAAAAGTATCTAATTATATTACAGCCAAAATAGAAGCAGTAAGTTTTTAAACTGACGAATATTTAAGACAATAAACAGGGTTATTACAGTAGCACTAATATCGGAAAAGCATGATGAATAAACTATTCATAATGGTGAAGTTTTTAGTAGCACTAATATCGGAAAAGCATGGTGACTAAACAATTCATAATGGTGAAGTTTTTAGATTATAAAACACTCAAAGGGCCAGCAATTTGCAGCACCATTTCTTATTTACAGAAGGTAAATTACGTGGCTTTATGCCAAAGCATCAATTTATATTTATGTACAAATAAAAAGAAAGATGGCGGCTTCTTTTTCAGAGATCGGCAATCGTTGGAGATGGTCTTTAATTGCATGTCATAATTAAAGGAGGATGAATATTAAAGCTCTGCTTCCCCAGTTTTTTTTTAGAAAAGAGTTCAATCTTGCTTTTAGCGTAAACAGATTTATAAGTCACTAACTTCAATAATAATGAATCGGGAAACATGTTTTTTTGTCGGAAATGAAGAAAAACTTCAAAAGGTTAGTTGCAAAACGGGGCGCGATGTTAAACCATCGAGTCCAAAGTGATAAAGTGACGTTATGGCTGCTTGCACGTGCTGATATAGTGATAACACAGAGCAGTAATTGGTAGTAAATTATGAAAATTTTAAAACAATTGATTGCATGTTTTGAGCAAAATAGCATGAAATAAGCTAAATATATTAAGCATTTTGCAGATACAGTAGAAAGAAACTTAAATTGCTCTCGGACTGGAGGCTGTACCTGTGCAGCAAACTATTTTTATAACTTGGCTACAAATCAATTATTACCTGGGAAATCAGTGATGCAGTACACTTTGTAGGGTGGATTTGCTTGAAAATTATGCAACTCCCGTACTTCCCGCACATTCGGTAATTTGTGCAGGGATGTTCGAATACATGTTTTCCACAACACAAAATCTTCTTTTTCGCTGTAACGACCTTTTAAAATGGCCCATTCCTGCAAAAAATGGGATTGCAATTAGTCACCCATGCTACAATTAACCCAATGGTTTCCCAGCCCAGGATTAGGGAAAATCCTACTTGTGCCTGTGCAGGAAGTTTGTTAAAATACTGGTAAAATTTTACTTCAATTTTTAGTAAAATGAAAGTAGCTGTTTGCATTTTAGATTTTATATACCACAAAAAACAGAAGCAGCAACTACACCTTGTCTCACCTTAAGTGTGACCCGTGGCGTGGATGAGTGGGGAAAAGGTTGCCAGGCCAGCCAACACATAAGCCAGAGGAAGAACTTAAAGTGAATTCGGATTATTTCTTGAATTTGGCAGAGAAACCTGATTTCTATTAGGGTATTGGGCAGCACAAAAAAAGAAGCCTAAATGGAGTTCAAAAGTAAAAATCAAAAGACTAAAATAGTAGGGCCTGCACCTGGTTAAGTTCATGAACCTGATATCACGTGATGAGCTATGTGTGCTGCCCAGTCCTCCAGGGAGGCATCGGTGAACAGGAGGAGGTCTGCAAATGGAACAGTTTGCAATAGAGTTGTTATGTCTAACCACTACAAAAGGGTTACTGTTGGAAAGTGTTGGTCTACTGGAAGGACCAGGTTTGGTTGGTCTGGTTGATTTCCCCAAGCATTGATGCTGTAGTGGAGAGAGCTCTGGTCATCCATCTCCCATAGGGGACAAGATTTGCCATGGAGTCCATCTTGCCGATTAGGGAGTTTACTTCCTTGAGCGCGTGATGAGGTTGTTAACGAAAGGATCATGCTTGCGTTATGATGTCCTCTATCCTGTCCGGTGAAGTCGTCATGCGTACAGATTTTAGGTTGAAGGAGACGCCTAGGAAGATGGAAGTCTTGGGCTGGAATGAGTCTCGATTTCTTGATGTTTACGCCGAAACCCACTGATTGAGAAGAAAAATCATCAGTTTCAATTGAGACAGAGCTCCTCTGGGTCTAGGTTGTTTGTTCAGTAACCAGTCGTCTAGGTAGGTGCTTGCTTTTACTTGGTTCTGGTGGAGGTGTACCAACACCAGTTTTAGTACCAGGGTGAAAATTCTGGGTGCTGCATTTAGGCCAAAGGGAAGGCATTGAAACTCTTAAACCTTGCTTTTGCATATGAAGCTGAAAAGGTGCTGGATTGACGGATGTAGTGGAACGTGAAGGTAAGCATCTTCCAGGTCTATGGAGATTGTCCAGTCGTCTTTTTTCGGTGATTGACGAATGGAGTCCAGTGTTTCCGTTTTGAAGTGGCTGTTGTCCATGTATTGGTGGAGAGGCTTGAGATTGAAGATTAGGTCTCACTGCCAAATTTTTTTGATCGCAGGAAGGTTGAGCTGTAGAACCTTGGACCCAGTGAGTGTTGACATTCCTTTATTGTGCCCTTCATCAGTAGATTTGAATTTCGGATGACAGTTTTTGATTGATGCGTGGTGAAAACTACCACGGAGACGACAGGGCGAGTGGTGGTTTGGTGATGATCGTTGGGCAAATGCCGTCTCGCATGATTGAAATGATTTGTTGATTTGAGGGTAGGCGTTTCCAGGCAGAGAGAAAGTGGCGTGTGTCCTCTTACTGGAAGGAAGGCGATATGGCATCATTGATGATTGTGGGATTTGCTTTTACCACCTGGGGAGAAATGGCTTCGTCTGTCTGGGATGGTGCGCCGATTTTGCGTCCTTTATTTTTGTTGTACGGTTTGGAAAAGGACTGGTTGTCATCAGGGCGTCGGTTAAAGGAGTTATCCAAGTTGTTTTAATACGGCTTGGGTTTGGGCCAGTTGTCTTTGTTGCTTTGGTTTTGAAAGGGCTTGAAGGTTTTCGAAGAGAGAGATTGCTGTTGTTTCTGTTTGTTCTCTTTTGATTTCCTTAGAGCAAAGTGGTGGGGTGCCAGATTTGGAACCAATCCACGAAAGAGGATATTCGACCCATGAATGGGCAGATTACGTAGTTGATGTTTGGTCGAATCATTGTTGTTTGATGCCGTTTGAAGAGAACTGTCACGCATCAATAGGGTTGTGCTGAATAGCGCCTTGGTGAACCAGTTCATTGAGTGACAGGTCGCAAAACAAGCCATCTGGAATAGTTGCGAGATGAGGGATGAAATTTGCTTGACTTCAAAAGGAGTAGGGACGGTAGACAGTTTTTTTTACATAAGGCGTTAACTGCCGTGTTGAGAACGTCTTCTTGAGAGGCTGCCCGTAGGCCTTGCTGTAGGAGCTTCTTGTTGTCAAAAGAACGTGGCAAAGAATCTCAGCTTACTTGGGGATGTATAAGGCGGTTCCAAAATCCATCTTTATTTCTGCAGTCAAGAATTCGGATTGTGGACATAGGTTTCAAAATTCTTTGCATTGGTTGATCCGTTTCCGCAAGGCTTGAAATACCAGGTTCCAGAACCGGGACGAGGTGGAGGACGTTCATTGTCTAGCTCGAGCGGTTCGCCTTTGCCAAGGAGTAAGCCGCCGTTGTGTAGCAGGTTTGTGAGAAGTGTAATCGACTGGCCTAACATAAGGGGCTTGCTTCAGGTTCCGGTCTCGGCACGATTGATAACCGGAGTGTTATCTGATGAAGAGGGTTTACAAAGGAAACAATCGGGGATTACGTCTTGTACCATTTTCAGGAGGTTCGAAAGAGGAATATTGGATGGATCGTCGGCAGCAAGGATGTCAGGGAAGTGACCATGACGATCAGGATATCTTTCGTTTTGGTTGACAAAAGGCAGATCCGGGTGCATTAGTTGATGTAGGGCGGAGGCCGAATTGAGGTCGTTTTCGTCGTCCATTCGTTGAGGCGGCAGCGGATGCGACGAAAGACCGTCAGGTGGGATCGCCGGCCGGCAAAAGGGAGAACGCTGTGTGGATGCAGGCTTCGAAGAGTCGGAGTTTCTTTGACGGGTGCTGAGATGACGAAAGAGACCATTTGCGGCTGGTGTTGCTGGATGTTGTAGCAATCCATTCCTTGGTATATAGGTGTCTTTGACAGATGGAGTTGCCGACAGGGGGGATCAGTCTGAGGTTGATGGTAGCTGAAGTCGCGATCAACTAGATGGTTCTTTCGTGAGAATCCATTCTCGAAGCATGCTTAAACTTGCGTTATGATTCGAGTAGGCATCTTTCGCTGCACGGAGGTCTTGTTCGAGTTGGAGGTCTTGTTCGAGTTAATCGCTGCACGGAGGTCTTGTTAAATTGTACGGGGAAGACGGCGTACGTTAACCACCTTGGATCGCGGATGTTCATTGTTTCGTCAGCAGCAAGGATGGTTGGCTTGCCGGGCGAAAGAGGCCGTGGACTGAAGCTTGACGAGAGGCAGGGGCTTCGGTGTGGGGAAGACCGGCAACAACATCAGAGTGGGCGACAGATGCGTTGACGGGCAAAAGAGATGTCATCCGGCAGGAGACGTCCTTCTGGGGTACTTTTGCTTTGGGAATGGCAGCTGGTTTTTTTTTGTTGCGGCAGAAGATGGTCTTCAGTCGGCAAAAGGTCTCGTAGATCTTCAAAATGGTGGATGCGGGACACGATGCGAAACCCCGCTGGAGGAATAATGATGCCGGCCTTTCGAGCTGACGTGCTTTATAGAGGAAGAATGCACCTGCAGTCGGGTTACATTCAAAAACCTCCAAGCTACAAGCAACCAGAAACCTCCAGGTCAACACAGAACTTCGAGGAACGAATGCAAAAGTTCACAGGTAATGGATCTTTTCCACCGCAATAAGAAAGGTGGGTTATCAACAAAAAGCTTAGGGCAAATAAATTAAGTTTCAACTAAACTGGCTAAAAAGATTCTGCATAAGGGGGCCACGAATCCTCGATCAATATATCAAAACAGGGAAGGCACCAACCTTAAAGAGCTGTGAATCTTCGGGTTTCCATTTATTGGTTCCCTGACGTGGCCATGGCAACCGAAATAAGCCTAGACTTCGGTCTTCCCAGATCAGCCCACGAAACTGGCCTGTATCCAGAGCTCGAACCAAAAATGGCACCAACTTGGCTTCACGTCGCTTTGGTCTAGGAACAAAGCCCTATTATAAGAAAAGAACAAGTCAAAATATTTTTAAAAACATCAGAAGGAAACTTGTACGGAAAGCCATGCATCAAGACTACCCTAAGACAGACAAAACCTAGTTGAAAACTTTCAAGCTACTTGGAAAATTTTATTATGTGGCACTCACTCAATATAAATAACATGGTTTATGGCTATCAGTGGAGGAATTCATTGACTTTTAGCAAATGCCAATTGCATAAAAAATTGGCTATGATGATGGTCACCGTAACAATTTTAAAATTGTTAAACAAGCATAAATTACATAAAGAGAGGGAAAGGTGGCATCAGGGATACTACCAAGACGTAATCCTGGCACACTATACACAAGACGTAAAAAAAAGTACCATATCGGCTGAATAACTTTAGAACTAAAGAAAACTGTAAGGTGTTAATTTGGGGACATTATTTGGCATAGAAGACATCACAGCAAGGGAGGGGGGATGGAGGATCCTGGTGGCATAACTCAGTAATTTCAAACAGGAACGCAGTCAAGTGACAAAGTCGTATTAAAGCTCTCAACAAGAGAGAAAAATGTCGCCACGTTGCTACCATCAAAAATGGCGTCAGTTCAAGTTCAAAATAGCAGTTTGCAACCCGAGCATTCAGGCCACTAGAAAACGTTAGAGATGTGGAAGTAACACAACGTTCCAGGTGGATAAACTAAAAGGTAAATGCAATAACACCAAGGTTATGGTCAATGTGACCATAATAGCATATTTCGATGGCACCACAATTGATGGAAGAAACATGGCAACATTTTCTTTGCACCACTTTTCTGTACTCTAATACAGAACTTTAATATGCTTTTAATATTTGAAATTCCGAGTTGCACCCCCAACATCCCAAAGTTACAAATTTCAATTCCCATCATTTTTAAAATTATTCGGCTAACCTAGACTTTATGAACTGCTTGTTAATATACAAGCAGTCCAATTTTAGGATTAACAACGCTGAAACGAAGTTTCCCAGGTACCACTGTTTCACCTAAAAAGTTTGGCATGAATTAATTTTTTTTTAGGGTTTCTGACTCACTTCGCCAAATTTCTGAAATTTTTTTAATGTTTGACGTTTCAATACACCATTTCAATTTATCAAACTAAAGCCATTTTCTTTTAAAATGCGCACTTTCACATCAAAGACACATTCACCTAGCGAATTTTCAACAGCTTGCTGCTTCAAGCTTTAAAGTTTGTTTTGACCTAATTACATCTCTGCTTACTTTATCGCAATTTTTACTTTCATTCAAACTTGGCGGAGATTGTTGCCTCTAAGTACTTGTAGTGCTGTTTGGACGAATTCGAATGACTTTTGTTAAAATGGAGTTTCACAGTAAGAACATTAACAAATGTTTATCATACCCTTTCAATTGTCTTGACGAGGACTTTTTAATGGCCCAAACACCAGTGCAGTAGATTTAAAGCATTCAGAAGCTATTTAGTGAAAATCAATTTATATGTGGTTACGTAAGGCCAATCAAAACAATTTAAAAAAAAAGAGCTCTCACCCCTTGCAAAAAAGGAGCCCGATAAACGTTTTTGACTATGTTAGGCCTAACGTATGTAATATAGGGCGACCTACTAAAAATGTGTAACACGACACAAAATCTTAAATTATTTAGCATGTCTGGTGCAAAGCTACACAGAACAAAGTTTAAGTTTTACTTATTTTTTCCATACACCAATTTTTGGTCAAATATTTTAGTACCCCCACCTTTTTTTTTATGACTGGCCCCAGGAAGTTTGCACATCTCAAATCTTGCTTTTTGAGGGAATCATGCATAGTAGTGCCTAGTGCTGGGCAGTACCCAAAATCTTTGTGACGGTGCCGGTACCAGCCTAGGTACCGCGGTACTCGGTTTTTAACGGTTGTTAAAATTTGGCAGTACTTCCGTCGGTACCTACGGTATTTTTTTAAAGTAGTCTCATCAAACTGAAGGTTGGAAATGGAATAATCAATTTCATTTACGTAGCCCTCCCCCTTCCAAAAAAATACACATAAAAAACAATCACCAAGTAGGCTACTGAACTTTGAACTCAATTTTATTTTTCTATTGGTTCATACACTGATTGTAGCATCAAAGTTACACAAATTTGGCTCCACTTTTGTGCATTGTTGATCTTTAACGATTATTACACTGCTTTGAGCCCTCCAACACAAGGACTGCCTGAACTATTGTTATAATTTTAGGCTTTAACAATGCACTGTATTTGGTACCGTTGGATTGTTGCATTTTTGGTACACCATAACTCAACAAATAAATCAACAGCTAGTACATGACACTTGCAAACATTGATTTGTGGTCTGGGAAATGTCCTCCTTTATATTCTCACCTGTTTCTTGGCCTCTATTTTGTCTACATTGCTGTGGATAGCAACCCATATCTGTTGGCCTGCTTGAACTTTGCAAAAAAAATGTTCAATTGTCTCCAACATCACTTGGCAGCTGCTACATATCGCAATGCTTTTAGATAGTTCACTCAGGATCTGGAGACAAATAAGCAAGACTCAAATTACCATGAGGTCCAACAAGCATATTATTTACCATTTTCTAGTCTGAACTGGTGAATGGTCGGTCATTCCATGTCAGATTAACCAATTAAATAATTTGTTGCTCACCATTTATTTTTGAATTCCGATTTTTTGCATGTGTATTCCAATACGGCTTAGTACAACAAAAAGAACATTTTGCCGGCCCCCAGTCAGCTCGGCTAAAAATGGTTTCTTTTTGCCTAAAACATACGTAACCTGACAATTTTAGCATTACATTCCTCGAATGTGATGTTCTCCTGGAGGTTTCTTCCGGCGCGCAGGCGCTTGCTTGCATGTCTCACTGCGCATGCGAGAGCGTGGACGCTTTCGGCATTCATTTTACTCTCAATATGAGAGGGGAGGCAGGGCGGGTTAAGTATGTTTTAGGCAAAAAGAAACCATTTTTAGCCTGCCTGACTGGGGGCCGGCAAATTGTTCTTTCTTTATATTGCCAAAACATATTAACCTGATAATTTTAGCATTATCAGTTGACCTCGTCAAAATTGGTGGCGTGCACCGTCTTGACGGGCGCCCCGGGATACAAGCAGGCTTAGTCCCCAAATTTTTTATCTGGAAGAGAAAAAATTGCACTTTATTCAGAACAGTGTGGAAACCGAAATTTGGATTTCTTTTGAAGGGACTGGTGGCCCTGAAAAGGACCGTTGTTTGTGGGTCTTGCTTCCCTCATGGATGGCTTGCTTCTGCTTCGTTCTGAGTGCTTAAGGGGGCTTGACCCCGGTTCTGGCTGCGACGATTGGTGTCGTCCGGATTCTTCTCTTGACATATCCCTTAGGTAGTGGGAGGTGAAGGTTGATTGGTGACGCCAAGATGCTGCTGCAAGGATTTCTTCGATTGGGGTGGCGTTGTGGTGGGCTTATGATGTGGAGATTGCTCTTACCTCATGTGCCGTCACCCTCACGCTCTTACCCACATTTTGTTATTCTAAGCTGCTTCGATTGTTTTCCTTATCCAGCGTGACACCATAGCGGCTGATGTTTCTCCGTTTTGGAGGTCGACGGGGAGAAAGAGTTGGTTTCTGCCTCTACGAATGTCTTCATGTTGTGTTCGGGCTAGGAAGAAGCGTAGTGCCATGACTGGGCAGAGAAGGCGTTCGGGTTCGTTGCCTACGAGGTTGGTAGGGCAGGGAACGTGATCGGTTTTGATGGTTCCGATGGTTTCTGCGATTTTGCTCTGAAGGATGCTCTTGGGTGAAGTGTGACAGAGGAGAAGTTAGGACCGAAAATGCAGTAGGCTGGGTCTGGAGAGAGGGCTTGGATTTCGGAACATCTTAGGCTGGCTGCAAGGGTTACGAGGAAGACAGTTTTGCGAGTTATGTAGAGAGTTGTCTTGCATGGGTTCATATGGTTCTTTCATATGTGATTTTAGGACAAGGGATAGGTCCCAGTCGGTTACGGTTCGTCTGGTTGTAGGGCGTTCGTTTTCGAATGAACATAGTAAAGCTGAGATGCGATAGTAGTCTAATAACTTGGTCCTATTGCCGGCTTTGAAGACTGAGTTTAAGGCAGAGCGATAGACGATAATGGTTGACCCTTTTAGCTTGTCGATGTTGAACAGATCTGAGAAGAATTTTAGGAGATCGGGTAAAGGGGGGGATTGGATTTGTATGTTTCGTGATACACAATGAATCCATTTTGACCAGTGACTGTCGTACATACGGTTGGTAGAGTCTCTGGTTGCCTTTGAGGCGATGCGTTCAGCTTCTTTATGTCTTCCAGCCTTTTTGAGGAGTTTGACGATAGTAACCACCCGTGTAAGTTGAGGTTCGCAAGGTTTGGGTGTAGCTTTGATCCTTTCTGTTGTGACAGAAGATGTTTGAAGGGGTAGACTTCTTGGAGTGTCGACTACTAGATCTAGGAGTGGAAACCAAGCTGCTGAGGGCCAGAGAGGGGCTATTAGGAGGAACAGGCTCTGGCTTTCTTCTATTTTCCGAAGGACTTGTGGGACTTGTGAGAAAAGGTAAGCAAATAGGTTGTGCCATGGGAACGCCAGGGCGTCTACTGCTACTGCTACTTCGTCCGGAATCGGGCTGATGTAGTGGGGAAGTCTGGCATTGTGCTTCGTGGCGAATAGGTCGAGCATCGGTGTACCCCAGATGTTGAAGAGAGATTCGCAAATGGATTTCTTGAGGCACCATTCGCCTGCTGGTGGTTTCCGGCGGGATAGAGAGTCAGCAATCACATTCCTGTTGCCTGGGATGTGTAAGGGCAGTAAGGCGATGTTGTTTGGGATGCAGAGATTGAAGATCTCGTAAGTCAGGTAGTGTAGGAATCTTCATTTCGTTCCTCCTTCCTTTCGGATGTACGCCAGAGCTGTCGTGTTGTCGGCTTGGATCTGGGCTACCTTGTTTTGGATGTGAGGGAGGAAGTGTTGAAGGGCGAGGTGGATTGCCCGTAGTTCGAGTATGTTTATGTGGTCTTCGCACAATGTTGGCCAAAGGCCTGAGATTTCCAAATTGTTCAGGTGTGCACCCCAGCCGGTTTTCGATGCATCTGTAACGATGAGGAGATCGGGTGGAGGTTCGTGGAGGGTAATGCCCCCATCGTGGGACAAGTTGCCTTTCCAATACCGCACTTATACGTGAATACGAACGAAGGTACAGTACGTCGTATCGTTAACAGAAGATAAGCATTTTACGCTGACGAACTATTTTTTTTATTTATTTATGAATTTAAGCATAAATTGACTATTTCATCAAACATAGTATGCTAACAAAATTCAATGCCATTTCAAGGCTCTTACAAAAAAAATGCCAATTTCAAGCCTTGAATTTTTGGTTTTGAAATTTAAGGCTTTTCAGGGAATTCAAGGCCGTGTACGAACCCTGGATAGACGAGGGGTCCCTGTCCTGCAAGATGAGTCTTGGTGACAAGGGACCAGGGACAGGGGACCAAAGACAAGGCTTCAGGCGACGTGGTATATTCGGCCTTGAGGGACCGGCGGTCGAAGAGGGCGTGTTCTGGACGAATTCACAAATGGTGAAGATAGTTGTGGTGGTGAAGTAAAGTAAGGAGCGTGGTGCTCCAGTGCACTGAGTGAGCTGGATGACCTTGTCCTTCTAGAGGTCGTGCTGTGAAGGACTAACCCTGTAGAACCCAAAAAAGTGAGGGCTTAAACAGAAGAACGGAAGCAGTGTCTACAAAGGCTGTCGTCGGGAGACAGGGGAGAGGGACTGTAGACAGGAACGAAGTTCAACGATGGTAAACGGTCGGCAACGACAGAAATCGGAGTTGTAAATGTAGTTCGTCTGTATGCCAGGCCAACGGCCCATCCTATTATGGCCGCAGCGGCCGACCAGTTCTTCAGTGAAGAATATCCGTGGTGTACTGAAGGTTCAGTAAGCAGGAAGCTGGAACAAGTCCGCAGAAGCCGAGGAGTTGTAAACCTGGAGGTGGATCAAAACAAGGGGAGGCCCGCAGTCACCAGGGAAAGAGAGATGACGTACTGACGGCCGTAAGGAATGTGGAGACCGTGCCAGTGGTAGCAGAAGACAGGTGGACAGCTAACTGCGGTCCACTGCAGGCCACGAACTTGGGTCCTTGTTCCTGATTCCCAATCTCTGAGCGCCTGCACAGTCCAGTATGAGGAACAACTGATGAAAGAAGAAGCTTCTATAAGATGGGTGGTCAGCAGGTCGTGGTCCCCCCCCCCCTTTCTATTTGGGGGACCAC
>JAHWFP010029939.1:19021-33004 GCA_023313725.1 Lithobius niger
GGGGGGGGGGAAGCTGGTCCCGGGTCATCAGTCTTCAGTCTGCGAGTCCTGGTTGCACGAAGCATTGTGCATGTCCATAGCAGTAAGCATAAGCAGTCGTCCGTGCTGGAGTGCACGGTTGATAGGATGATGAGTGGACAGCAAATTGTGTTTCCAAATAAAAAAAAAAGGGGAGGGGGGACCAGGTCACGGGTGTCGGGCCTCGAGCCCAAAGTGCCGGTCTCCAGTCTTCGAGCCCCGGTCGACGGACGCATGGTGCACGGCCGTAGCAGTAAGCAGTCGCCCGTGCTGGAGTGCACGGTCGCCTAAGTACCCGGGCGCAGAGACGCAGCAAGACAAAAACGTGGTAGCGGACCGAAAAATTTGGGCCAAGGGCGACAGGACCAAGGACCCACGCAAAGATCCCTTATGGGGGCCGATTTCCAGACGTCTGATGTTTCACGGTAAGGTGTAGAGAAGGTCCAAGGGAGAGCTGAAGAAAGCAACCGCACGAGGCAGTGCCCTAGGAAGAAAGATGAAACCAACTCAACTCGGACGCTTTATATAGAGGCATGGGCAGAGGGGGCTACGAGAATGGCAGAGAAGCCAATTTCATCGCTAGGGATTGAGCCTGCAAAGGAAGGAACTGCTACACAAGGAAAAATCAGGTAATTAATGTTTTCGATGGCAATAAAAAGCCCATTTTGCCCAAAAGATAATAATAAATAATAAAAGATAATTGGTTTTGGCAGTTCAGTTGGTTTTTTGGGTTTAAGCTTGGAAGTTTGGTCTAGGTACAGAGTTACCGAGGAGAAGTTTGGTCCGAAGATGCAGTGAGCTGGGTCGGCTGATAAAGCTTGGATTTTGGTGGAGCGTCGACTAGCCATTAATGTCACGAGAAAGATAGTTTACCGGGTAATTAGATGGAGGAAGCTGTCTTGCATTGGCTCATATGGTTCTTCCATTAGAGATTGTAGAATGTATGATGGATCCCAGTCGGTTACTGTTCGTCTAGTTGTTGAATGAGCGGAGTAAGGCAGAAAAGCAGTAGTCTTCGAGAAGCTTAGTTTTGCTTGCTGCTTTGACGACTAAGTTTTAATGCCGAGCGGTAGACGGGGATTGTTGATCCTTTGAGTTTGTCAATGTTGAAAAGGTCACTGAAGAAGTTTAGGAGATCTGGTTGAGCGGGGTCGATTGGATTGATTTCCCTTGTCATACACCAATGAATCCATCTGGTCTAGTGGCTGTCGTCCATTCAGTTGTTGTGTCTCTGGTTTTGTTTGAGGCGATAAGGTCGGCTTTTTTTTGATAAATTCCAGCCTTTTGAGGAGTTTGGGATGATAGCTGGGTTTTCCCAGGTGTTTTGGGTGGTTTCATGATGTCAATTGAGGAGTTACGGGTGATGCAAGTTGAGGGGTGTTGCACATCTTCTTCAAAGAAGAGGCAATTGATTTCCTTGTCTTTTCCTAATTGTTGAAGCGAGCTGCATGGATTGTTTTATTCACACTCTTTGTGATGCTATCCAACAGATGTGTGGGTCTTTGCGAAATGGGTTTTTGAGTAAGGGGCAGTTGCCTTTCCCTGGATCTTCAATAGTTGGGATGCGGCCGAAATTAATTTCTTCTGTGTCAGGTGCAACGGGTTTCTTTGCCTTGACCATGGTTTAGTGTCTTTTTTTTTAGGTCCTTAGCGAAATGGAGTAAAGACGGGAAAAACAAAACTGGTTTCAAGGCAGTCACGTGATGCTTGCGAGAAGCGGGAGACGAAAGCTCTTGGAGCGGTGCCACCGAAAATTAGGTTGGATCGGTCCATTTGGGCGTGAGGAGGGATGCAGCGGTGGCGCATCAAATATGCAGTTGAAGGGAGCATTCCGGTGAGTTTATTGAATTGATGGTGAGGTGCTGGTTTTCGATCTTCTGGAGAAGACCAGATGTGTGGCCAGAAGCCCGAGGAGGCGCTGCGGTTTCGATCGTTGTTGTTGGTTTTTCAGAAAGGACGAGAGGGAGCGTTTTCGTGGGGCTTTCGAATTGAGTCCATTGGAGGATCGGTGTAATTCGAATGGTTCATGATCCTGGTTAAGGATCGATGGAGTCGAGCGGAACGAGACTTTCGGATAGGGTTTCCGTTTTCGTTTTTTGAGTGAAAGGCTTTGAGGCAAATTCGGAGGGAAATGGACTGACGAAAGATTTTGAATTTGTTCCAGCCAGTTCGTTATTTATGGAAGGGGGAAGGTGATGTTTCCCTTTTCAACAGAGGAACGAAAGAATTGTAGCTGACGAGTTTTCGGATGGGGGTGGGGGGTTGGTCACGTTGTTTTTTCCTCCAGTGGCAGAACGAAAGGAACTGATGGTGAACAGCTATGTTTTTCACATTTCCGAAAGGGCGATTGAGGCTCATTCCTTCAAGGTGGAAAGTCATCCGAGAGGGGCGGCCTGTCTTTCGGTTCCGGTGCCGGTCGACTTGTCTTGGTTTATGGTCTTTCCGAAAAGGCAAAGATAGGGAAGTCTTCCGCCTTTCAGAAAAGGCGAGTGAGGCTCTTACCTTGTCAAGGTGGATAGCCATTTGAGAAGGGCGGCTTGATTTTGGTTTTGGTGCCGGTCGGCTTGTCTTAGTTTATGGCTTTTCCGAAAGGGCCAAGTTCAGGGTTCATACTCGTATCTGAATATATGAATATCCCCGACTTATTTCTTCAAATATCCCTGACCAAAACACGTGCACTTTGTTTTAATTTTTCAATTACACAGAGTCAACTGCTCACTCTGCAGCCACGCATCATAACTACATCTGGAAAGCTGCAAATGTTTCTCATTTTTTTTAGTTTAAATAATAGGACAAGAAAGTAGTAGCAAAGCCAGTGGAATTACTAGTCCACACGGTTCATTCTAAAAACGAAATTCTAAAAATGAAAAAATGGTACACAAAAAAACGGTTAATTCTAAAAATTAATATTCCTGACTATCACTGACTTTTAACCAATATTTCATTTTTTTCCATGACTTTCCCTGACTGTATTTCATATCCCTGATTTTCCAGGTCGGTATAATCCCTGAAGTTAGGGCAGTCTTCTCCGTCGAGATGGCGGTTGATGCGTATGGAGGGCGGACAAAATCCTCGTTATGCACGAGTTGTTGGACGGCGGAATGATTCTGAGAGCAGGCGGTTGGGGGGGGGGGGGGAGAGGAAAATCCTCCGTCTTGGGTTCCAGTGGCGGGGCGAAAGGATCGTTGGAGATTTGTCTCTCTTCAAGGTGGTGTGATCGGGCCAAGGTCGTTCACTACGTCAAGGTGGTAGGCAATCAGAAGTGGTCGGACGATGAGTCGTCGAGACCTGCGAGCTTTAGGACGGTGGATCGATCTCGGGAGACGACGGGAGGGGAGCTACGGTGTCTTCGATTCTGTCGGCAGGACAAACGAAAGCTGGCAACTTGTTTTGGTCCATGCTTCCGCGAGGGTCAAGGGAGGTCTTCTTTACGTCGAAGTGCTAGACGATCCGAAAGTTGGTGGACGATGAGTCGTCAACGTCATAATCAAACGAGTTTTCGGACGGTGGATCAATCCCGGGAGGCAAGGGAAAGGAGCCACGGTGTCTTCGTTTCCATCGGTGGGATGAAAGGCCTGCTGATGAAACTTGCACTGGTTCAGGCCTTTTGATTAGAGAAGAGGGTTACCTTCTTCGTCGTGATGATTGGTAGTCCGAAGAGTGGAGACGACCAAGCTTTCGGAAAGCGACAACGGCTGAAAGAGTGTTGAGTGACGGCTTGCATCGGGAGAGGTTTTTCGGATGGTGTAACGAATCTTGATTCGGCAACAGCACCGGAGTGGCGAGAGTTCTTCTAGCGGTGAAACGAAAGGATCTATCAGCAAGTTGTGATTGATGATGCTTTCGGATGGGGAACACGAAACGTGTTTTAAGGTTTGGTGAGCAGTCCGAAATATGGGTGGACGGCGAAGCGTTGTAACTACAGTTTTCGGCGGGTGGATTGATCCTGGGAGTCAACGGGTAAGGAGCCAGCATTGGTCCAAGAAATGCCAGTGCGGAATATCCTGGTCTTCTTCAGTGTTGAAAACAGTCCATTCGAAAGGAAGATTGACGAAAATGATAAGAGGCTTTCGGACACCATAAGGGCTCGAAAGCCAAGAATTGTCCATTCCCACAGAGGTTGGATCGATGTGGAATCGAAAGGCAGGATTATGCGCCGTCATTTGACGGCATGCACAATCGAAGGGTGGCAGGTTAAAAAGGTGGTTGAAAGGCCGAGTCGATTGCATGGTTTGGAGTCGGTCTCGTAAGGCGAAACCGAAACCTGTCTTTAAGCCTCGGTTGATGACGGGTGCGTCATCTGACTGCGTTGGCTTGTACAGAGAGCAGTCAGGGACTGTGTCTTCTTCCGTCTTGAGGAGGGTTGAAAGTGGGATTTTGGGGTCCGCGCCAAAAGAGGGGTTCGGGCCCGGGCCTGAGGGTGAGGTGGATCGTTCCCAAATGGAGCCGTAGAGGCGGCAGGTTGGTTGTTTGAAGGCTTGAGCATCAACCCTCCTGGTTGCTTGAGACGAAAGCTGAGAAGAGCATTTTCTGCTTTTTTGCTGGTGGTAAAAGCCATCCAGTCCTGAGAGTGAGCATAGCGTACTGATGACGTGTAAAACGGAGGTGGCAACCGGTTTTCCTCGTGTGCTTTCGGATGGCAGCTTCGAAGAACTGGACGAAAGATGCAATGGCGAGTTCTGAATCGGCGGGGGTTGAGCAATGCAGCAGCCCAACGATAGATCATTTTCGCCTCACGGTAGGATTCCGAAGTCGAGAGCCGAAAGCCATCGGTCGGCGAGGAAGGGGTTTGAGACGAAAGCTTGAGCAGTAGTCGCTTTCGGCGGCCATCTTCGTTGGAGAATCTTTTACCAAATTCCAAAACGAAATGTCGGGAAACGAAGAGCGATGTGACGCGAGGCAACGTCTGGAGGAAAATAAATGACTAAAAGCGTTCACGCTCTCGCTCTTATAGAGGAGGACTGCGCCGCACAGGTGCAGTGAGGGTTTGCAAGCAGTCGGTTACAAGCAGCCAAGAAACCTCCAGGGAAACAACATTGAGGATCAATGTAATGCTAAAATTAACAGGTTAAGATGTTGTCCAGGGCAAAAAGAAAGTCATTTTTAGATCCAGTTTTTAGTTGTGACATGCCTCTGAACGATCATTCGATTTGTTTCTAGTAGGGATGTGCGAGTAAAATAATTTTAATTTGAGTCGAGCCGAGCCGAGCCGAGATTGCAAGAGAACAGAAGAATCGAGTATCGAGCCGAGTGAGAGTATTTGGTGAATACATTTGTTTTGAAAGTGTCTTTTTAATTTGTTAGTGTAAAATAACTAAAATGCTGCTTAACTGACTGTGAGTCAACGTGTACAACTGGTTTTCCAGTTTTTAGGATATAACTTTAAAATGGTTTGAGCTAGTGGCTTTTACTTTACACCACTGGAAAGCTCTCATCGAGACGACGGATTTGGTGTATTTGAACGTCAAAATCGGTCGAAAATTGGCGAATTTACCACATTTTCATCGGATTCGAGTTTTCCGAGTATGAAGGCAAGCGACGAGCAGAGTTCGAGCAGCCTACACGGTGCATGCTCGGTTCGAATTTTTCAGTATCGCACATCCCTATTGTCTAGGCAATCATGTGAATGGAGCAAAGAGCTCATGTGGTCATCGGCTCCAGGTAACGTTTGGTGAAAGTGCTAATGCGTGATTGTTACTTTTTGTACGACAATGCCATAAAAAACTTTTCATGCACTAAGTAAAAACCCATGCGTGCGCTCCTGAGAACCACTTTAATAAATTTTTAGTGGCCTTATTGACACATGTTAAAACAAAACTTTGGATAATATCTAATAAGTTTTCTTTCAGTTGGGTCAACAAATCGAGCAGTATTAACTAGGTTAGGTAATAACGAACACACATTAGTAGAGTTCGCATTTCTAGTTTTTAGACACAAATTGGAACACTATTTACTCTTAGACAGTTTGTCTATTGTAAATTGTTTAGTTGGAATTTGGACTATTCTGACCTTCACCAAATTTGTTAGTAAAATTAACACTTTCAAAATTATCAGTTTGCTGCGAACAATGAACAAAAGCTGGTTTAATTCTTAATTTAACTAAGTTTAATTGCACCCTTAGCGTAAGTAACACTATTAGTATCAACTTCTTTTTGCACAAATAGACCTTGATGACGTTGCAAATGATCATGAAATTGTTACCCAGCTGGCATTCACAATTTTCAATCTCAGTAATTCTAAGCTGTGCAGCTGCACACTGTTCTAAGAGTTGTGCTGAATTAGGACTCCTATTCACGCAGAAAACATTCCAGGTGTTAATCTACTAGTTAGATTTGAAAAAAAAGGTAAAGTAAGTTAGCCTTGCTCCTAGTTGATCGTGACATACAATTAAAAAATTTTATAGTTTTAATTTTTTTAACTTTTAAATTTAAAAGTTCACAATTTCTGGTTCCCCAATAACGAAGCACTAGGAAAAGGAGAATTTGCAGAAGCAATGGTTCAGAAGATGTGGCGATTTTCCGACATAAAATGCTGTAAGATGCTGGACTTTACTACAGCCGGATCGGGAAGTCAGCCCAACCCCAACAAACAAACAAAAAACTGGGAAGCCATCGTGTTTGCAGAAAACCGAATCACGAAAAACTTCATTTCTCAGCAACCACAGATATTTTATGGTAACCTTGGACTTTTTAGAAAGCCTGACGTAATTCCCACAATTCTACGAAAAATTGTTGATGCCATTTTCTATATCTGTAGCTAGCATTTCATATTTCATATTTACATAAAGCTAGGAAGATACAGTAATTACTGACCTTTGGGTTTCTTGACTGTATATCTGGATTGATATTCTTCTTGAAGTTAGTTAGTAATTTACAAATAACTCACTGAAAAATGTCTTTTGCCGTAGCTCTAACACAGCTGTTTCATGCAGCTTCGTATAGCCTTAATTCAGTCGCAAAAATTCTGTTGCTTCGATTTTGGCCTTTAACGTCTGTAGTGTTCTACAGTTTTAATTTTTCAAAACGTTAATATTCAATGCAACCTTAGGCCCAATTATTCATAGCAGCCATCTTGAATTTCCCTTTGATGCATTCAACCCTGGCTTGGAGGCTGCATTGTTACCATGGAGGGCAATTATTTTGATAACAGAGGGTGTGTTCCCAACGTTTAAACATAGGGTGATTTTCATAGTTTAAATTCAGGACTGCCAGTAACTTAGATTTCTCGTGGTGGCCGTTTTATTACCAGCACTCAGAACTTAATCTCAGGCCAGGAACTATCACTCATTCTTCGAGTAGAGTTAGGCATAGCTGTGCTGGTTACTACAGTGAAACTAAGTTAACTACAGTTAACTAAGTCAACCAGCCGTTAACACCGCACCAGATGTCATCATCTGCTTTAGCCCAATCGTCGTAGCAGCCACCGCTACAATGTAGAATCACCAAAATAAAACAAAAGTACAGCTTGCAGTTATTCTCTTGCTTCAATGATGGTAAAACTTAATAACTCTTGACTATTGGTACACTTAAGTAGAAGAACACTGGGGCTTATTCGAGATATACTAGGCTTAAAAACACTAAGCTTATTTTGAAGAACACAAGGATGAGGCCTACTCACAGTACCACAGCCTAAACAAATTTCTTGAAAACTACACACAAATTCAACAGTTTTTTTTTTTATAAAAGGGCAGGTCTAAGCACACTTCTAATGAATGGTAGCAATATAGAAAAGCAAACAGTTCACATTAGGCAAATAGAGGGCTTAACTTTGAATTAAGCTTAATTTAGGCACACTAGTATTACAAACACTAACAGTTCACACAATACCAAAAGTTCCATGTAAATGATAATTTACGGGCGAATTTTCGGTCGCTGATATCTGTTACTTTCTTCACAGTGAAAAACATTTTGGAAGTAACGTAAGCATGTGTTCACAAGTCAATTATCTCCAAAGTAAAAATCGATCACTCAATTATCAATTTCTTCAGGCCAAGCCTCGGAAACTTGCAAACAACTTCACAAATTTGAATTCGGAGTACGATCTCAGTGGGACTTGTTTGAACAGCTCACTGTGTTGACGGTGCTGCCCTCTTCCTGTGGTGTAGGTGAACTGCATAATTTTTGGAAAGGGAAGGCTCCTGTTCATTCAACAAAGAGATTTATTCTCACGGCAGTGTGAAATAGACAGGAACTCGAATGCTCGCAGGTGATTTTGGTCACAGGAGTTTGAATGCAGCAAGAAGGTGAATGATGCCATCAAGGTAAAAGGCCCCCTGGCGCTGAAGCAAAAACCACACAAGCTGATTGGCCCAGTGAAGTGGTTACGTGAATGCTAAAACGGGAAGAACTAGTCCATATAGCCCTCAACCAACTTGGTGTTGAGTGCTGGTTTCGTAATCCACCGAATGTGAAGGACAAGATCAAAAGGAGGAATTTTCGCCTCGAGCAGCAACCAGCGAGTGACCAACTGACACCCACGGCTTTGCCTACCTGGAAGTTCCCGTCACCAGCCACGAGACCAGCTGTGCCAGTGACCCCACTAGCCCCTCCAAAACATCGCTACAACATGAGAACCAGGTTTGACAAATCCAACAACAAACCCAACACAGGGATGCTGCCGGGAGTACTAGCTTTTTTCACATTCCCACTTTTAATTTTTTTCACATTTTTCATATACCCGTTTTTCATTTTTTCACATTTTTCTCATACCTGTTTTTTATTTTTTACTTTCATTTTCGTATCACTATTTCTTCCTTTTCATATATCACCAGTTTCACATTTCTTTAATAAAATTTGTTCTTTTCCAGTAACCATTGTAATTCCCCTGCAATTTCAGTCAAGAGAGTGAAAGCAAATTTAAAGCAACTCCGCCCGTAAACCAACCAATTTTCTTTTGTGCGTTCTAACCACAGGCATGCCTACGTAATTCCAGACCCAAAATTAGGGCGGATAATTTGATTGTTTTTAATTTGTTTGTGCGTTTTGCCTTTTTTTCGCACCAACAACCGAATAGTTAAACTCGGTATTCGGCAACAAACAATTTACATGTTCGGCCGAATACTTAACCAAATACCTGCAATTTAAACATATGATTTTTCCTTCTTTTAGAAATAGAAGACAATTACATACTAAAAAATATTCGACCGAATACCAATACATCTTTACAGTATTCGATCGAATACCGAATATTCGGTGCATCCCTAAAACTGAGCACACCACTGACTGGGAAAACACCCGAGTGTTGCTGCATTTAAACTACTGCGACAAAAATCACCTGCGAGCACTTGAATCCCTGTCAATTTCACACTGCCGTGAGAATACAATCCCTTTGTTGAATGAACAGGAGCCTTCCTATTCAAAAATAATACAGTTCACTACACCTTATTTAGACACCAACTTGAAGCATAGTGGAGACCTTTCCTTACTACACCACAGGAGGAGTGCAGCATCGTCAACACAGTGAGCTGTCCAAGCAAGTGCTTGAGCTAGTTCCACTGACATCGTGCGCCGAATTCAAATTTGTGAACGTTTGCGCAGCTGCTTGCAAGTTTCCGAGGCTTAGCCAGAAGAGGATGGGCAGATGTCAGCCACCGAAAATTCGCCTGAAAATTATCATTTGCATGGAACTTTTGGTACTACGTGAACTGTTAGTGTGAGTAATTTCCGTTGAAACAAAGTAAATTCGACGTTATGTTAATCTTCATGATCACTAGTATGCTTACCAAAGGTCCATGAAGCTGAAGAAAAGTAGGCCCGAAGTATGCCTAATTGGCTGAAGGACTGGGGCCAGAAGAAAAGTAATTTGAAGTAGGATTAATGTCCAAAAGGCTTAAATTAGGCACGATGCACCACTTCCTTGCTAGGGCCACCTAAGGTCTAACCCAATGAATAGTCCAAGGTTTATTCACTGGTCTATGCAGATATGTCCATGAAGTGATGGTTTAGCACTCTAGTAGGCATAGGTGACACTGGCAGTATTGAGGAGAGAAGGGAGCTGTAGCTGGGGCGGAAACAGAGGTGAACTGGCTGCTCGGAGCTTGGGAGGCAGCTTGTACTGACTGGTTAACAACCAGTCACTCACCCCTAACCAACACGCAACAGTGTCTCCTCCTACATATGGGTTGGTAACAATACCACTGAACCATATAAATACAGCAGGACTGATGTTACAAGTGAATGATAACATAGCTCACTGAGCTATAGGCTATTACATAAGCATATAAAGGTGTAAATAGCAAACCTTAAAGCTAATATGACATTTACAGAATGCGAGTAACAATGTAAATTCTCTACAGAAGCATTACAACCATAGCAACCGACTTATGTTTATAATTACCGGCAATTAAGAGGGGTTACATAATAATTATGTGACAATAGGATGGCATTTTTCATTGTAACCAGATTACGGCTGCAACTTTTCGCTTCTGCTCATGCACTAGGATACATGATGGGTTCTATGTTAACCTACCTTGCAAACGAACCTGTAAAAGTTCTTTTTCAGCACTTCCAGCTTGATCGAATATCATCAGATTTCAGTAGGCAAAACGTTATAAAGGACTGGAGTTGTCAAACCTTGAATTGCACCAGTAATTTCTTCCAAATTTTTATAAAATTTAAATTTGGTTGATAAATTTAAGTAAAGCTAACACAGCAAATTTCATGAAAATTGATTCAGTCGTTCTGAAAGTTGTATGCATAATAATAGGCAGATGGACACACAGATAGAAGAAACAACATGTACCAGGTCAAGAAAATGAATTAGTATACTTCATAGATGTACAAGTATTCACACATTTTAAGGAACTTTTCGGATCAAGATTTAGGCAGAGATACAGCAAAGGGACTCGATGAATACCGGTGCTTCTTTAGCTCTAAAAAGAACACTTCCTTAGATCTTACAGTTTCACAAGCTTCGATACTCGTGTTGGAGGGTACTATACTAAATTTTACACTGCGGTACTTGGTACTTGATTTTGCAAAGGTTTAATTCTAAACATTTCCTTCCTGTACTTTACACAATAACCTTAAGCAAGTGACGACTATTGGCTTCACTGACAGCAATGATGCATGAGAAACAGCTTGCGAGTAACTTCTGTAAGCTTAATCCGGATAATGGAATCAACTAACTGGTGCGCAATGGATTAGACGGGTTACCAGCCAGTAATAAATAATAAGAATAATAAAACCTGTAGGCAATTTTTTTTTTATATTTATTAACTAGGATGCCATAACCACTAGGCTTTTAATTTTTTTTTTAAATTTAGCTTCTCTTGGTGTACGAAAATAGACCTTTCCCTGACAACTTTACAATGTGGCCTAACTCAATATTCTCAGTTGTTTTCTCCTCCCTACATTTTTTTCAGCTCGAAAAAGTGTCATGGATGCATACATTTTAAGTGTTTATCTGCAAGGCGTTCCACAACATCATCTGACAATGGAAATCCACGCAAATCATTAACTAGGGATCGACCGATACAGAAAAATATCGATCCGATACCGATTTTTTTTCGCCCCAGTCCGATCCAATACACTGATACCGATTTAAAAAAAAAGTCGGTGGGTCAGAAAGTCAAACTCATATTTCATCATTCTTAAATTGTATGCAAGAAAACAAAAATTTCAATTTTTATTTTATCAGTGGTGTCAGATCTGCAGGTGTACCTTCGACGATTAGACACTGCAGATAGGCCTAATCGCAAGAAGTCACCCTGAATATGACAATGCGTGCGCGTTGAATTCACTAAGCGGCTGTGCAGATGACTTCTTGGGATACAAGCGATGCTATGCAGGAAAGGTTTCTCTCAAGCTTGGCTGAGTAGCCCTCGTGAACGGAAGTTGGTCGTATCGGCTAAAATATCAGTAAATAAATACCGATACACAAAAAATAGCCGATTTTAATATCTGTAAACTGATACCGATTTTAATATCTGTCTATCCCTATCATCAACTATGATTTTTTTTATCATTAGTTCTCGTCATTTAAAATTTTTAACACGGAAAAATGATATTTAAATCTTGTTATAAATGTTAACATCTCAATTGTATAGATTCTGTATGGATGTGGCACTTGCATAGGGATGGGTCGGTTTCATTTTCTGACTTCGGTTCCGGTTTTACAAAATTTACATGCCCACAAAACCGTGGTTTCGGTAACGGTTTTTGCCATTAGGAAACTTGGAGGGAAAAACCTAACAAAACAGAGTTTTTTTTTGGTATACTGAAACAATGTTTTGCCCAAAAATTGTGCAAAATCCAGCATGACTGAGCCTAATCCTTACTCTGTTACAAAATGTTCTCGACTCTAAGTGTTGTTGTTATTATAGATTAGCTTAGGTCAGTTGTCTACGCTCGAAAATCACCAGGCAGAGTAACGACTTTTGCCAGGAATTTTTTTCACCTACGGCTTTTATTTAGCTTCTTCCTTTTTTTCCTAGATTTGTTTTTGCCTAGCCTAGTAACAATTGATAAAAACGCACGATGAAAAAACAAATGTAAATAATTATCTCAACGTGTTATTTAGGACGAATTTGCAAGTTCGTCTTTATCTTGCCCAAAGCTAGGGCATAATTTTAAATTACGACAAAAAAATGAAATTCAAGATCATTCAACAACATAGTTAAGTTTCAAAGAATTCAAGGTCTTGAATTTTTTCTAACCAATGCAAGCACTTTCTGCTTCTGAAGAGCAAATTTTTGGGCAGTCGACTTTGCGTCAGAAGGAATCTTACTTGGAACCATATAAAATATAAACAGACCTAGGGCCAAGAATTTTTTTCAATGATAATTTATTATAAGCATAGTAACCTCTGTAACCGGTTAGTTTTCAATCAGCAGCTTATAAAAGCTACAAGCAAAAAACGTTTTCGTCTATCAATTTGAATTTTGCGCATTGGAAGAGAAATTTGAACCCTGAACCCATTCAGATTTAGTGTGATGAAATTACCTCCCGGTGCTCAAATGTCCCACCAACTGCTGCGTAGATGATTGTAGAGCGCCTTTTCTAAAAGTCGTCCTGTGCAACACCACTATGCCTGGTTCAAGGAAGAATGCCAAAAGGGTGGTTGAATTTCAGGGTCAACCCTCTCCAATGTCGGTCGCCACTCGCCATTTGGGATGATTTGGCAAATGGAAATCGTCAGTTGGCGACTTGGAATTTAGCCTTACTCGCCAAAATGGCAACAAGCAATACCCAATGACACTCAAAGAGCGATATCTCGGGAACCATACAAGTTAGAGACGAACGGTTTGCGGCGTTATGCTCAGATTTTTAAGGGCTACGTTACTGCTTTTTCTGCATTAATACTGGTGTTAAGGAAATTTTACAATTTCGGAAATGCATAAATTAGAAAAACCATGCTTCATGCAGGATTTATTTGGTATGTGGCGAGTAGAAATTGTGAAATGGCAGGTGCTTTCTATGGTCTACTGGCCAAGTGGCGACTGCAACTGGATTGTCATTCGAGAGGGTTGTTCAGGGTTCATTCCATGTCTGTCCTTAGCAGATGTTTTGCAGTGGTTCAAGGATGCTCTAGTCAGGGATTCTAGCAGAGTGGCACACTTCAGAAAGAGTTGTAGCTGGTTAGGGGACTAGCTCCCAGAGTGAGGCTGAAGGGAACTGCATGGCCTTAAGTAGGTATAGCTGGCCAGTATCCACCACAGGAGGTGCAAGGTACTTCCTGTAGTATAGCCTGGTATCCCATGAGCTAGCAGCCACCCCTAGTCAAGATTACAACTAATCTTGCCCTAGTGGCAGGCAAGACCAGAGCCATCCTGACCACTGATCTCCAGAGACTGGACCATACATCAGAGCACATAGTAGTGATGCACGGTATTAAGTTTTTGCAGGACGGTACGGTACGGTTCTGAAAACGGCGGTCTACGGTAATATCACGGTAATTTAGGAAATAATTTTGCGTATTATCCACTTGAGCACAAAAGAATCAAATATGGGTCTTTGCGTTTAATTT
>JAHWFP010029939.1:33104-49113 GCA_023313725.1 Lithobius niger
TCGTGCAAATTTCTCACCTCCGTATCGGCGCCTATTTGTGCGAATTTAGTTAAAAGAATTGCTGCCTTCAAAAAGAGAGTAAAGCTGGTTCGTGAATGGTCGTCAGCATCACGGTAATAACGCAGCTACGGTAATACCGTGGTGCTAAAAAAAGGAACGATACTGATACCGTAATTTTTTTTTACCGTCAATACTGTGAGTACCGATTTGCCGTGCAACACTAGCACATAGCATAACTGAAATACATAAATATTGATACAGAGTACACAGAATACATAATACAGAGCCACAGCATCAAGGTAAAGAGCCCCACTAAGGCCTTAGTTTAAGGTATAAAAGTAAGCTTTTATTTCAACTGACAGAATGCAAAATAGACAGATAAGGTTTTTGAAACTGATTTACGGTGACACATATTTTTATCACAATAAGTGCCAAATTGATTTCTTGAACATTTTGATGGGATAAATCCCAGACTTTTCCAACCTGATACTGACAGTCTATCAGAATTACATAGGCTATACTTCAGGCCTGTGAAGAGGCTTAACTACTAAACTCAGACTTTATAGCAGATTAGCATAAAAACATGAAGACATAACATTTGTAGCCTTTTTGCCTAATTCCGAGCTCTAAAAACATATCAGTCTTGCCGTTTACCTTTAGTGCAACAGAATATCTCACTTCGATTATATGTTCTGACCCCGTTGGTATGGGGTGTAGCCTATAGTTAGTTTGTGATCAGAGATGCATCGAATATCCGGCGGTATTCGGCACGGCCAAATATTGATTTTGGCGGAATAACGATATCCGGTATTCGGCCGAATAATTTTTTTGTATAAATTCATGCGTTTTTGGTTCGTGAGGAATTATCTTCTAACATTCCTATATGGGTGATTGCCTTTTTTGGAGGCCTATTGCCAACTGTAAATTTTGTGAAAGGGAGGGTTAAGTTTTTCAATAGGTAAAATGTACGTTTATACCTTTACCTCAGTTTCATCATCAGGAAACCTAGTCGGCTTACGTGTCTACCTTTATGTGTCAGTATGTATCAGCTTATAAGTTTTATCAGTATGGTCGCACATTTCAATAATAATACAAAAAACGTTAATTATTCGGATTTGGTGCTGAACGGGACTCGAAAAAATTCATTAACAGTAACCTGGTTACAATGGGGCATGCCAAATTTTGCAAAATTTTGGGGCAACACTTTGTTTCACGAACTTTCTTAATGGGTTGAGAGAAATATTGCAAACTAAATAAAATGGCAATATTTAGGCTAGTTTGTCATCGTATTCTGGGGTATTTGGAAAATGCTCGACCCCTGGTACCGAATATTTGGTATTAGGCACAGCAATTTTACCCGGTTGTGTATTTGGCAAGTTGTGTATTCTGTTGTATATTCAGTATTAGGGTGTATATTTGGCATTCGGTAAAATATTATATTCCGTACATCCTCATTTGTGAGGCTGTTGATAATGTGTCGAAGGCGGCCTGTTCAGAACGGTTCTTCACCCTTCAGCCAATGTTGTTAATTTTGTCCTACAGAATATCAGTGAAGTGGACAAGATTCATTTTTGGGATGGGCCACTCCACGTTAATTTTATCCTTTTATTACAATTACTTTTCTTAGCTACTCTAGACAGAAGCTGCGGCAAAGTGCATAAAACATGTTCACTATGGGAACCCTCACGACGGAAACTTTTCTTCCAACTTCTGCGACAATACAGATTTCTTTCTGCAGGATTAGTAATAATGAAATAGCAGCAAGATCTTCTGCAGACACTGCGTTCTTTCTGCAGCGTACACTGCTGTGCCACCCTTTTTCTGCCATGGGGATGCTAGTTTTATTTTTTTAAGATACATATTTTTTTCCTTGTAATATTTCTAAATGAATTACAAAAAAAAAAAAAAAAAACACTACTACCCGGTACCTAGGTTATCCCAATGACTGTAATATGTTCAAGATGGGCTAGCCAACTTTTTTTTTCAGGACGAATGATTTCTAACTGCACCGCGTAACAGAGGTGGAACTCTTTAAGAAATAATAGTGCAGGAACTACAGTAATAACCCTCACTCACTACGCTCGCTATGCTGCACATTTTACCATCAGTATTCACGCTGTTGCGATTATCCTAACTTTGCTTTTAACTAAAGCCTACAACATCGATCACCACAGGGTGTGCATAAAAAGTGCTCATTACTTTAAAAAAAAATTGCGCAATGTTTTTTTTCTACGTATCAAAAATCAATGCTGCCACACGATACGCTGACTCAAGTAACAGCTAGCAAAGGACATTTAGAAGCATTCTATCAAAGGACATAGATCGCTTTACACTTTGCTTTAAAACCAATCCACACTAAGTTAAAAGGCCAATCCAACAACAATAAAACGCCTTAATTTTAAAGTTTATTGAACACACGCATCTAGTAATTTTCCTATCCCCACACGTGTCCGTCCGCATACAAGATCGGGACCGGTTTCGATTGCCATATCGAAAGCGAAGGTCGCCTACTCTTTGTCTCGGATTCGATTTCGCGCCAACGTTTCTTTACCGCCCTATACCAAACTGTACCAAAATCTAACCTCTAATCCTCATTCACAATTTACATCGTACCTTCTACAAATAAAATACCCACAATGAACGACAGTAGAACCCTATTTCGTTAGATTTTTTCCATCCAAACGCAAAACCTACGCACAAATCGAGGTGCTTTCAACCACGCCAGGCATCGATTGCCTTCAAAACATGAACGTTTTACAACGATAAATACTTACATCTAAACCAAGGAATTCTTGTATTCTCAACGGTAATAGATTTTTCAATTTTTCGCCTCCTAAAACGGCTACTTCGTCAGACTGAGCGCATAAACGGCATAATAATGTAGACATCGCGCTTGGCTAGCACCAAGTCTTCGTGGTAATGGCGGACGCTAGCAAGTTAGCCAATCGGGTTTCGTCTTCATGGAAAAGTTGTCTTCTGATTGGCTCCCGCTCCCCTACAAATTTCACGACCGCCCAACTCCAAAGAAAGTGTTTCTGTGTCGGTTACGATTTCGTTTTTGGCAAAATCCCCTTGTCGCGACGGAAATTAATATTAAGCTTTTGAATGAGATAGGCAGCTGAACCTGTTTTATTCCAAGTTCGAGACGTATACTCAAACAAAATTACGTAAATATGACGTTGTGTGATCATCAACGGTTTTTAAGAAACAAAATTTTATTTTTGCAGCACATGCTTTAGGAAATTTGAACTTTGGGGCATACCGAGAGTCGGTAGCAGACAGCAGGTAACACAGACGTGGCATATACTGGGGCTGGGGCAGCTGTTAGGGACACAGTTAGTTTTCTTAAGACTTTTTTGGCGTTTTCACTCAATTTTTCTACCCATCATTTTATCTTTTATTACCCCTTTCTTTGCCTCCCCCCCCCCACCCTTTTTTCTTTTGCCTTTTTCGGCCCGTTTACATACATTACAGCACCGGCAAATATCGGCCAATTTTTTGTACAAAAGGGCAGTTTTTGCGAAAAAGGCATGGGCAATGATTGACCCCCCCACTCTGCACGCCATACAGAAAGTTTAAATTTAATATGTAAATTGGGAATAATTAGTATCCACTTAAAGGCAGAATCCATCTGAAATATGTCTTGCTTTGTTTTCTTTTTTTTTCTACTGGGTTCTAGCCTAATCATATTTTTTGTGTGTGACGCGTGCGAAAAATAAGCAGCGGAGCCTCTCAATCTACCCTTTTTTTTTTTTACAACCCGCTCACGTCGCACATTTTTTCCCCCTATTCATTGGTTGATTTTTCCTATTGGTTGCTCAAAAATCCCTTTCACCAGTGGCGTAACTACAATGCTGCAGGGCCTGCAGTCGCAGGGGGGCGCAGAGGAACAGGGGGTGCAGATGAAATGGGAGAAAAAATATACGTTTTTTATGGAAATATAAACAAAGCTATTACTGAAACAGATTATTTAATATTTACATAAATTTTATCCAAAATATATTACCAATTTAAAGTATGAGTTCTAAATTTCAATAAAATACAAATGTAAGATTACTACTCCGAATAATCATCTTACGTTTACAGTAAACTAAAGCTTTCAGCTAAACTTTACGAATGTTTAAATAAGTGTATGTTAATTAGGTGTCTTAGTAACAGAGGCTATTGTGGTTGATGTTGCACCATACGAATGCACTTGTTTCAATGAATTGTAAACACGCATCGCATGGTTTTAATGACTTGACCTTGACTGCTGCTAACAAAAATACGCCAACTTCAGCGTATACATATACAGTTTGGTAATTGTGACGCCCAACCCAAGTGTGGAATATTAATGCAATAGGGCGTGCATGTTCATTCTTTTCAAGGAGCAATGAAAAAGGGGCGAACATGTCATTCTTTGCACAGTAGCAACGAAAAACGGCGAGTAGGTCCCGAAGAGCAGCATATTAACGCAATAGGGCGCGCATGTTCATTCTTTTTCACAGCATCTCTTAAAAAGAGGAAGCATGTTCATTTTTGGCACAGTAGCAATGAAAAAATAGTGAGTGTGTTCATTCTTTGCACGGTAGTAATGAAAAAGAGCCAGCAATGTAAATGGTAATGTTGATTAACAGCAACAATCAGTTACAACCGAAATATTATGACGTGAATTGTTGATGGAAAGCTCTGGGTAATCCAACGCTGGGCCCCAACAGAAACAAACGCCAATGCAACAACGAACGGGGCAGTGTTCAATATGGCTCGTGCTAGAGACCCCAGCTACTTAAAACTTAGTGAATGTAGCGATTGCGATAGCCATTTAGCTTTCCGACAAAATGCACCCTGAAAAAAAGCATGCGTGACAATTGGAAGGCGCTGCATAACCGTACATAACATCTAGAAGCGCACTAGTACTTTGCCCATAAAGTTAGTTACAGATAGTTAATGTTATTATGTTAGTATTCAATGGCATCAAGTTGTTGCGTCAACAATGCTATTAAATATTACGTTAACGTTGGCGTCTTTTACACCAGCTGTTGATTCAGAATACCAGAAGGCTGGGGGAAAAGTGCAGATCTGCTGATTTAATGCTACAGATTAGATTCTTTAAACCATTACAGTTATCGTAATAAACAGTTAAATACTAGTGCATCCTTGTTGTAATGCTGATAATATTTTAATTTGACGGCAAGGTAAACAATTTAATTTAGATGTAGTTGTCAACAAACTTGTAGAAATAAAAGAAAGACAAAAAAATTTTTTAACGCAACCACAAGCTAGAAATGCAAGATGTGTACGTGTAAGTAAACATTAAATTTAAAAAAATTTAAATATTACAATACACCTTTGATTTGTCATAAAATGGTTTGCAGGTCCCTGGGTGTGGGGCGCACACTGGAATTTTGCAGGGGGGTCCAGCGTGACATAGTTACGCCACTCACTGCCTTTCACTCTTAAAAGAATTTCGTAGTTATTTTTTAGGACACTCGGAATAATTACAGCGAATAAATTCGAAGTGTTCAGTAATTCTGAATTTTCACTGCAAACTGTGCCAACTGGAAATAAAAAGTCCTTTTATTTTTTCCCCCTCTAACCTGGTAAATTCCCCTGAAAGTAGGAATTTTTCTCTCTTATGGAAACACTGACCCCACCCCTAAGGGGGAAGAAAATCTTTTCCAAAAGTTATTTAGTCCACTTGCTGAGGGTGGTTCTGTGACCATTTCAATGTATGGAGAATCACTCAAATAGATCATGTAGCTAACCTGTCCAATATTTAAATGCACTACGGCGATAACCTGTCCACGTGGGCATTTGGCCGCCAAAAAACGGGTTTTTACAAATAACATTGTAAATATAAATATTTTAAAAGGACAATTTGAAGCAAAGTTGTAGAAAACGTAATTTTAAACAACTTCCAAAGAATGATTTTTCCTGAAAAAATGAATAGTATAGACGCTACAGCTGTTTTTTAAAGTAAAATATCGATTTCTGCCGCATTTTCACCACTTTTACGTTACTAGGACATCTTCAAAAGACTATAGCTCGGCTCCTAGTTCAGTTACCTTAATTTTTTGGACATTGCTGAAAAGAACACATTTCAGCCTTTCCATCTAGCCTAGTTGTAGTGAGCTAAGTTAATTAGATAACAGAAGTACTTTGAAGTAAATAAACATTAATACTAGACAGGTTAACTAACGCCCCACATTGTTGATTGTATTTCTAAGCGGTTATAAAAACAGCTTTACCTACATAATTTATTGCAAATCTTTATTATCCTAATATATAGGAAATATAATATATAATATAATATATATAGGATATATATATATATATATATAATTATATTAATTGTAATAATATATAGTAGAAAATAACGGAATATTGTTATGAATTATTTACATAATAATGATTATGTTGGTGACGTATGTCACGTATATTAACTAACATTGTTGGAGTTGTGCCTTTGTTGGACTTGGTCCGATTGTTGTTGGCGACTCTTTTTTGTATTCTGTTTCTGGTTCTTCTGGCCGATAAGGCGAAACGTGGGTAAGCTGTTTTTCAGCTAAACCTGGGCCTTATCAAGACCAATAAATGTCCTTGTTGTCCATCACTGCCTCTTCTCTTCCGGCTCCCACGCCTCTCTGAGTCTGTGACTCTCATTTGGTAGCCTCGCTGAGGTTTTTGAGGAAGAAGACCTTTGCCGAACTTCAAGGACTGAAGACCGCCAAGGGACAAGATGGATGCCTCTCCTCTACAAGATGGCTAGTTGAAGAGTAGAGGATTATTTGACGAGACAAGGAGCTGCCAAGTAAATGCAGTCTACTCTTTGTGAGGACTACGTCATCTTGGATAACTTCCTACTTTACCGCAAGTATAACGTCTACGTCATTTAACTCCACTCCAACATTTCTGCCATGGCAACAAGCGACGGTAGTTTGTTTTATAAAGGCATAAAGCTTTTTGACGGCCAAAACTTCTTGTTTTGGAGGACCAAGGTACAAAATCACTTGCGTCGTAAGGGACACATCAGGGCCTTAACGGAAGTGCAGCCTGCAGCCGACGCCCCAGCAGCTGTTCGCAACGCATGGCGTACTAGCAACGATTTCGCTCTAGATTTTGTCACCAAATGCCTCACGGACGGCCAATTGATTAATTACCTGGAGGAAACTGTTGTTAAAACGGTATGGGACAATCTAAACACTAGATTCAACGTCCAACGTACCCAAGTGCAACTCAAGTATCTAGATCAGATGCATACTATAACATTGCAACATGGCGAATCTATGGGAGCTTATTTCACCCGCATTAAGGGACTGCGCCACATGTGCACCAGTGCCGGACGCAACATTACTGATACGGATATTGTTCATTACGCCCTACGTGGAATAAAGCACCAAAAATATGAATCAAACTACAGAGCCGTAGCGAAGGGTACTGGTTGAGGGGGAGTGATTCTCATTTTGCCAACTCATCTTATGATTTTGCCAACTGGTTTAAATAATGCCAGTAGTACTGCCAATAAAGTACTTTTGAGGGGGTCTGCTAACCTCAGCTAGGGGGTCTGGGGGAGCGCTGTAAGCTCCCCCAGCGGGGTCCGGGGCAGAGCCCAGGAAGCTGAAGCATTTTATGGTATTTTAGTGCCTGTTTCTAGCCTCCAGTGAACACTGATGCAACAAATTGTCAAACAAATTTTGGTGATTTTTTTATTTATTTTTTAGGATGGTAGGTTTCGTATAAATTTTATTGCAACTAAATCATGTTTTTTTTTAGATATTTTTTTTTCCAAATTAAATTAAACAGAGTTCAGTTTAGAATTATACAGCCAGGCCAGCTGGCCATTGACGATTGAGGGTTGACTTAATTCTATATTTTGGACTTTTAGGCTATAATGACGACGACTCCTGTGTGCAAGCATAGGCAGCAGATCAGGGGCAGAAATTTTTTTTAAAATGTTCTATCGAAAGGTGAAAAGTAATGAAATGTTTTTCTCAGTTGTATCTCAAACTATACTTGAGTTAACTATAGGCCTAGAGGTATCAATGTAAAAAAAACTTTCACATCTTAAAACAAAAACATGCTCCAGTTTTTAAATAATGGAGCGTCGAAAGACGAAACTTTTTACCTCAGTTTTGTCCAAAACAACTTGAGGTATTATTGGAGAAGAGCTTCCACATTTGAAATCAACATGCTCCAATTTAATTTTTTTTTTCCATTGATTCAGGGGATCTTGGAGACCGGTCATTATTTATAGCCGTGGGGATGAGGTGAGAAATGAAAATGTGACCACTAAATGTTTGATGACTCCCCTTTCGAGACCTGAAAAAAACCTTGATTCCCCCACCCTAAGGTCCAAAAATGATGTGACTACCCCCCAAAAAATATTTCGCACCCATCTTTTGTCGAGATTCGTACAAAAGTATGATGAACACACTGTTTGCTTGCATGACCACATCCTAACATAATCAGCACCTGAAATGCAGAAGCCAAGAAACCAGGTGCCAAGGCTTTTAAAGTTTTTTTGTAAAAACTATACTTCCAGTAATAGTATTATTAGTTTTAAAACCTTGCAAACAGCATGGGGGGTCTGCGGCGCTTGCCCCCCATAAGCTGAGCCGTTTTTGGAAATTTTGACTGCTGAAAGTGCTATTTTTGTGGTCCAAAAATGACTTCTTTCCACTTGGTCAGTGTGTTTTTGACCTCTCCCTTTTGACGGGACCTGAACAATTTATGACCTTCCCCCTTGAGAGGGTCCTCCGGCCTCCCCAGCGATAAATAATTACCGGTCCCGTAGGGTAATTTTTGCCCTCATTTCGTGGCTTTTGGGTCACTTTTGTCCTTTAATATGGGATCTTATGAACTCTTGTCGTCAAATTTTGGACCTTCGAAATTAACAAGTTTAAAATTTTTAACAATTTTCATTTGAAAATGTAGTTGTTTCTGCATTATTACAAATCCAAATTTAGTGGCGATAGGTTAACAGAAAACGAACAACAGAAAATCAAACAGCTAATTCAATTTTTCCAACTCGGTTTTTGATTTTACCAACTGTAACCGATTTTCATGAAGTACAGCTTTAGTTCACGTTACTGTTTTAACTAAAACCAAGGCAATGATTGATGGACTAGCAGACGAACTAGTAAATCAAATAACTCTGCATTAATTTTTTAGATTTATTTGATATCACAACTTTAGACGGCGATAACTTGGCAGAAGTCCTTACGCAGAGTTTGTTGATATTTCTGCTTTACTTAAGAAGCGTTTTAAATCCTGGCAGTGATGTTGTGTTTTGGTATATTAATATGCCAGTAATTTTCTACCCTCCTAAAATACCAGTTACGAGTTGCTCCACGCTAAAACCCCTTCTGAGCGACGCTGTCTAACAGAAAAAGAACTATAGGAAGTAAAATAGCAACTCAGTTTTTAGTTTTGCCAACTGTGTACGATTTTCGCGAAGTTAATTGTTATCACGACTTTAAACTCGGTGGGGATACAGTTTTGTCCATTTTTTGTTTTTATTTTCTACATTATCTGTGATACTTATAAGTTATGGTGGCGACATAGCAAACAAAACGGCCAAGTCAATTTCGCTGAGGTTGGTGCTAATGACCAAGTTGTCGACGCGCCATTAAGCCTCAATTCCCCCCCCCCCTCAATTTCGCCAACTACGCGGAGCTTCTTTTTCCCCACTCCTTACAGTCTAGCTATGCAGGGAAGCAAATAGAAATGATCAGGGACATCGTTTCAGTTACTCCCAAGCTACACAGAAGTGTTGCGAAAACTGATCGAAAAAAAAAGTATTGTAAACTTTACTTTGCAACTGACGAAATGGTGATAATAAATAAACAGTACTCGTGGAAACCGGAATTTGCAGTGAAAATTTGTCCGATTTGCCAACTTGACAACTCGAATTTGCCAACTGTATGTGTTTCTTGGATGGTTGGGGGGGGAAGCTCCCCCCTCGCTTCTTGCCCTGATCAACTATAGCAACGTTATATGCAGAAGCTGCACCGACCCTCGACCTAGTTGAAGCTCGCTTGACCGACGCATATTACCGCATTATGGGGAAGGATGAGACCACTACGTCGTGGCAACAGCCTACTACACTCATCCAAGATCCTGAACATATACTGTCTGTCAACAAACGTAATTTTCAACGCCAATCAGTGTCTCGTAACCAAACTAAGGTGGCCCAACTATGACCAACCAACGCCCATCACGCCCACAGATCCAATGCAGTTGGTGTCGAAGATTAAATCATGACCTTTCGACCTGCAGGGCAAAACAACAATTTGAGGCTGAACAGCAACAGTCATCTCGCATGCCTATCACACCAACCGTGACGTCTACAACATCTCAGCAGCATCGCCGATCCTGCAAATTCCGGTCTCGGCCTACAGCTCGACAGCTACAGCCTGATGCAGCATAATCTCCACCATCCACCACTGATTTACACCATCTGTTACCATCCCAAACCGTACAACTTGGACGGGTTGAAAATCGACGTAAATCTGAAATGGCGTTAATTGCTTATACACCTTTGACCTCACGTTTGGAGGATCCTACTGAGTACTTTGCTCTCGACTCGGGCGTGACCAGCCATATCACGTGCAGAGACGACTGGCTCCACAATGCTATGCCCATCAATAAGAAAATTTATCTTGCATCGAAGGACAATTACATTTTTGCCACTAAACGTGGCGTTGTAAAAATTGAGACACCAAGCCTAATCCTACGCTTGGAAAATGTTCTCTTCTCACCGCAAGCTGCAGCAAATTTAATATCTACACCACGTCTCGACCGCAAGGGTTTGACCATCTCTCAAGGGAACCAACAATTTACCTTAATTAAAGATGGTGTCGTCATCGCCGGTGGTCCATTGCTCTCATCTGATGTTTACAAACTAGACGGTGTAATACTCCTACCTGACGTGACTATACCTTCGTTGATGTCCTCCACTGTCACTGATGACCTTGAACCCACCCGACCAAGTCAGTCTCGTAGTCGTTATGAAGACCTTCCTAATGACCTCCCTTCTTGGACGTTGTGGCACCAACGTTTGGGACATCCATCCAACACGTTAATGCGTAAAATACAGCGTGAAGGCCTATTAGGCTCTACTGTTTTTGGTGCGCCACCCAAGGAACCATGTGAGACATGTGTATTGTGCAAGAGCCGACGCCTGCCATATCCACATATTGCTCCCATCCGCTCCGTGCATGTGATGCAATTCCTCCATGGAGACCTGACCGGCCCCATCGCTGAACCTACATATGGTGAAGCACGTTATTTATTCTTATTAATTGATGATTATTCACGACGTGTCTTCCCCTTTTTCTTGCAAAAGAAAAGTGATGTCTTGGATGCCTTACGAACATTTGTTTTACAGCGCCAGAACGAGACTGACCACAAACTTGTAACGCTTCAGACCGACAACGAGCCCATATGGAAATCTGCCCCATTCGAAGCCTATTTGGCTAGCCAAGGAATAAAACACCTTTACTCCGCACCATACTCGCCGCAGACAAACCCATTAATTGAACGCTCATTTCAATCCATCATCAAGAAAGCTACGACTTTGCTCCAACATAGCAGATTGCCAATACGACTTTGGCGCTTTGCAGTTGAGATGTCATGCTATCAACCCCCCCCCCCCATGTCATGCTATTTGCACAACCTTCTACCAACTAAGCCCCTGTTCAATTCGGAGCATCAAAGCCCTATGAGTCGATGGAGACCAAGCCGTTACCCGTCATCTACACCTACACATCTGCATGTATTTGGTTGCCTGGCCTACTACGTCTTGCCGCTACATCAACGCCAAAAGTTCACACCGACTGCTCGTCGTGCCATTTTCCTGAGTTATGCTAAACGCAGTATTGGTTTCTTACTGGTGGATTTAGAGTCGAAGAATTTGCTTGTTAGTCGAGATGTCCATTTCGATGAACGAGTACGTGGTGGCGATTTACTGACTCCTTTTCTACCAAACTCATCAAACTCGACCGTCTTGGACACTGATATCCATTACGACATACCAACCCATCGACACCAGGGACCACCACCCATTCGGGATCCACCACCATTGCCCGAGATCCCTCCACCAGCTCCCGACCTACCAGTGTATGGACCAACACGTGGACGCGGTCGACCTCCAGGCACAACCAAGGTAGTTATGGAAGAAAGACGCGCTCGTGAAGCGGCACAAAATCTTCATTCTGTTCCGCTCGATTCTGATGATGATGATGACAAACCAATGATATCGTTGCGTCATCTCATGACCGCTACATCCATCCCGACACCCAATACATTTACGGAAACTATTCACTCAATCGAATCGACTGGCTGGCGTAAAGCCATGGATGCTGAATTGGATTCCATGCGTAGCCATCAAGTCTGGACACTCGTTCCTCGACCCCCGGGTGCTAAAGTAATACGATCTAAATGGGTATTTGTTCGTAAACAAAATCCGGATGGTTCCTTACGCAAACTTAAAGCACGTCTCGTAGCAGCCGCGTGGAACGAACGTGCGAAAATTGATTACGTAACTTCATATTCGCCCACTGTCAGGAATTCCTCTGTGCGTTTAGTGTTGGCCCTTACAGCAAAATTACACCACAAGCTGTACTTCCTTGACACCGTGACAGCCTACTTATCCGGGAAAATAACAAGGACCGTATATTTGCGCCAAGCACCAGGTTATGAACAAACCGTGGAGGATGGCCAGGAACTTGTTTGTCTTCTTCAACGCTCCATATATGAACTTTCAGAAAGCGGGAGAAACTGGTACCAATGTATTAGTGACATCTTCCGACGCTTAGGGTTAATTAAGTCAAACTATGACCCTTGCGTATTTGTTCAAACATCTGGTGATAGCTCATATGAAATTGAACGTGTTGGTAACTATATTACACTAAGTAATTCTAAGTATATTGCCACAAAGTTGGAATATTTTGGACTAACAGAAGCAAACCCGGTCAGAACTGTTTCTGCGACATTAAAGGTGCTGGGTGATTGCCCGGACTCACAGTCCGTTAATAAAACGACTTACCTTGAAATGTTGGGGTCCCTGATGTTTCTGGGAATCCAGAGTAGGCCGGATATTTTGTTTAATATTGTTCAACTAGCGAGACAATCTGCAAATCCTAAGTTAGCTCATTTCACAGGTTTAAAGCGTATTTGGCGCTATTTGAAGGGTACACGAAATTACAAGTTGCATTACGATTCTGCAAAAATTTGTGATTTACAAGCATTCTCGGATGCATCCTGGGATTCTGTATCTGGCAGCAAAGGAGTTAGTGGATACCTGATTTGTTTGGGTAATTTACCAATTGCATGGTCGAGTAAGACACAAAATCTCGTTGCGCATTCCATTTGTGAAGCTGAGATCACTGCCATGGCAGATACGATAAAGGAATTATTCGTTTTGAGAGGTTTGCTCTCTGAGCTGAGTCCCACTGAATTGTCGTATCCAATTAAAGTACAGACCGATTTTAAGTCTGGAATTGATCTTGTTATAAACGGCGGTAGTGCGCAATCGAGACATTACTTGCGTAAGGTTAATTTCGTACGAAATGAAGTAGAGAAAAACAATATTGCTTTAATTTTCTGCCCTACGGATGAAATGCCAGCAGACCCGTTGACCAAGAACGTGTCTGGTAAGAGGTTGACAAGTATTATGAGTGCACGTTTTTGCCTCGACTAGTGCAGTATTAAATTTTGGCTTATGGCGAAACAGGAGTACAGAAACCGCCTTATGTAACGTTTCGTTTGGGGTGTCTAGAGGTTAATGTACCGATGTTTCTACCACAGGAAAATTTTTTATTTTTTATTTTTGTTATATTTACGTTTTTAGTGTCAGGTCTTAAGGTGCCTGTGTAACAAGTTATTTTCTTCTTGTAAGAATAACTCATACCTTTTCCTAACTGCGTTTATTTGTCAGCAGTATGAATTGTTTTGCATGTGTATTGTGCAAAAAAGGGATTTCTTTTTGTCATAATTGTTTATTGGTGTTTGACCAGTTAACTGTGTGACATGTTAGTTATGTCCGGCGATGGTGACGTATGTCACGTATATTAACTAACATTGTTGGAGTTGTGCCTTTGTTGGACTTGGTCCGATTGTTGTTGGCGACTCTTTTTGTATTCTGTTTCTGGTTCTTCTGGCCGATAAGGCGAAACGTGGGTAAGCTGTTTTTCAGCTAAACCTGGGCCTTATCAAGACCAATAAATGTCCTTGTTGTCCATCACTGCCTCTTCTCTTCCGACTCCCACGCCTCTCTGAGTCTGTGACTCTCAGATTAATAATTCGCAATTTTTTTTATTCAACATCAATTGCATCCTATTAATCTAAAAAGATCTTCCCAGCAAGGAGATTTGTTGATTTACGTATTATATGTCAGCAAAATACCGGTGAAAGTGTAACGTCAACAAAAAACGGCTGCCAGCGCATACGAGAAGCTGCAAAAATTCGCGAAGATCATGTTCTTGCGCCATTAAAACTAAGGCTGTACCGATACCGAGCTGCCGATGATCGGCACTCTCGGCATACCGAGCAATTACATCCATTTAACCGAGTCGAGCAGCGCGGCTCGCGTTTAGTCTTGGTGCGCGATCTTGTAACCAATGGACCTTGAACGCAAGCTTCATTTTGGCGGATTCCAGTCGATGCTTATGATCTACTAGAGGAAGCCCGTTTGCAACACTGGCACAGTTTGGTTGCTCATGTGTATGTCCATGTTTCACCGAATTAAGTTTCTTCAATCCCAATTTTGTGCACACTGGCCAACAAATGCTTTCATCGAATTAAGTTTGTTCAATCCAATTTTTGCGCGCACTGGTTAACAAATGCTGATTTTCGTTCGCTTCGCTCACTCAATCAGCGCATCCCGTGATTTAAGTCAGTGGATGCACAGTTTTAAAAATTGGCACGTCGATGCATTTTCCAGCATCGTTGTCTGAAAAAAATTGCGCTGGGTAATAATGTTGTATTGCTTGGTGAAGTCCGATGTACGGACGGGTGGCGTTAAAATCTTTAGCCTGGCGGCTCTGACATTTTTATTTTCTGGGAGACGCAGAAAGCAAATCGCCCAGCCGAACGATGCCTCATTATTGTTTTGTTTTCACTTGGACAGGCCTTATTGTTGCTGGCCACTCTGTAAGATAGCAATGATAAACCTCGTGCTCCGCACTAATTGTTGGTGTGCAAGTTGAAACAATTCAGCTCAGCTCTGAAAGCCCGCATTTACGAAATAAGTAAGCTCTTCCATCGTGTTTAGGTGCCAATTTCGAGGCCTCGTAATTAACAACGTGGCTTAGTTTGATTCGAAACTATGCCTTTAGCTGAAACACGAATTCTTTCATTTTACCCATCAACAACCAACGGTTTAGACGAAATTGTTAGGCACCGTAGCAAAGACATACCACGTGCACGAAGAATGAAAAGCGATCACAGTGATTGTTTGCTTATACCATGAGTCTATGAAAATGATGAGTTATCAACTCTAACTGATTCTGTATACTCTAGCGTATGATCAAAAACCCCATACTGTATGGATGCGACACCTGTTGCCAGATGCCTGAAATAAACTTAATACGTCTCGAAACCCGAAACTTTGATCGCGCGAGCATCTCTAAGCCGGAAACACAGTTAAGTCCGGAGCTGTTTCCTTCCGTGACTGAAGCTCGCCCATGTATCCGAAACTTGAATTAGATGTTTCTACCCAAGGCCCGCTGAGATAGTACCTGCGCAGCGCTACTGATTAATTGCTAAGCCAAACTACAAACAAAAAAATTGTTTCTGTTTATAATTCGTCGTTACGACTTATTTTTTCTGTGCGAATATGTATCTTCCTTGCTTCCTTGAGCATATTCTGTAGCCAAATTCAATCTGTGATTAGAACTAATCATCTCTTTGAAAATGGGAACAATGTGAACGGCTTGAAAATGCTTTAAAAAATCAACTGTGACTCTGTAAAAAGTCAACTGTGTAAAAAGTCAACTTTTCAGTGTATCCAGTGGTGTAAGGGACCAGT
>JAHWFP010029939.1:51595-76936 GCA_023313725.1 Lithobius niger
CCCATGCCTTCCCTGGTCTTTTCATATCCCCTTCCACTCCATTCCCCCAGCCCAGTCTATTTCTCTTTCTTTTCCACCTGCGTATGCCCAGCCCGGGTGTTTTTTTTTGTTCCACCTTTCATTTCACTTGCACCATCTCTTTCTCCTCTTGTTCCTTACAATTTTTTATATTTTCTCCTTCACACCTTTCAGCATTCTCATTTAGGAATTTATTCCATTCTGCAATATTACACTGAATTAAAAAATTGTTTAAATATCAGCTTTGTTAACCGTTTAGCTTTGGTAATAGCTTGGTTCAGCTTTTTAAAAACAAAAATAGCCTTGTTAACGGTTTTCATCATAACATTTTGCATACGATAGTTTTAATCTTATTTGTTTCATTTGTTTAAAATGAAAAACGGCGCTAAACTTATAGCAATAGTTCATTTAGTCCTTGTGTTGTAAGGCTCAAAGCAGTGCCGAGCAGAGCATATGGCTTGTAGGTAGGTCCTTTTGGCTCTCAAACAAACAAACAAAGCAGTGAAACAATTAAAGACAGTTAAAAACAGTTAAAGATCAATAATGGTAAAATTGGAATTCTAAACAATACACAAAAGTGGAGCCAACTTTGCATAACTGTGATGCTACAACCAGTGTTTGTTTATATTTGCATTTCTACTTGGATAGCATGTTAACTACAAATTTTCGAAGATTTTGTCAAAAATTAAATATGCCGTGTTAACATGCAGTATCTTAAATCAGGGGGAAATTTTTTTCCATTAAACTGTATCAACAAAACACCTTTTTTAAATAAAATTTGTAGTTGTTTAAAAATCGGGTGTTGGTGCCACAGCACTATAATACCAGATTCCGCCAAATTCATAAGTACCGAGGTACTAAGCTTGGCACCGGCACCAGATGAAGAATTTCTGGTATCGCCCAACACTAGTTCTCTCCTATGACGGCGTCCTACTTAGGGGGATGTGCGCCCGACGGCAGCCGCAGTAACAGAAGCACGTTCCATTAGGAATTAGGATATGTAGCCACAGAGCGCAGCCAACCGACTAGTTGAATCCCCCCGTACGACCTTCGAGGCCCCACCCGTAAGTGAAAGTCAAAGTGAACACACGGAGAGAACACTATATCGCACAACATGCCACAATGATGTTTTTGAGTGCACGAATTGCTGAATTGTAACGGCCCTGCTTCTTTACTGTGGTTTGTGTAAATACTGCCTTATCCATTCACTGCCATCAGTTTGTAACGGCCGACTTAATCGCACCGAATAATACTTTGGACGTTAACGAAAACTTGAACATTGCTTATTTCGGTAGCAATGTTCTAGTTTTCATTTAACCTTCGAACTATTTAGCGGTGCGATTAACTTGGCGAATGTTTTGGTGTGTTGATATCACTCCTTTAAAGGGCCGAACCATTCGGAACTTGGCGGCCCCTTTTACCAGTTTTTGTTTTCGATATATTCTTTTTTTTAATTGTGTATTGACTCAACTCCACTACCGTGCAGATGTGTAATAAAGTGCCACGTCAACAAGAAATTGGTTTTCAACAATTTGCTACTACCTCTTGCCTATAGGCCGAACCATTCTCAACTTGGTCACCTCCTTATAGGTTTTTGGTTTTGTTTTAATTTTGTTGTAATTTGTTTTATTTACTTAGATTTCGTGTGTTGATATCACTCCTTTGAAGGGCCGAACCACTCAACATAGTGTCCTCTTTACCAGTTTTTGGCTTTGTTTTATTTTTATTTTGATACACTAGTGTATCAAGCTCACTTTAGGCAAAGGAAGAGCTAATTGTAACCTTACCGCAGTCAAACATGGTTTTGATCTAATTCTTGCCTGGGATTGGTAGTGTTTGCTGCCACCATCGGGAAATTAATTTCTAGAACTAATCTTGTCACCAACTTTTTACTAAGGAAAATTCCCAAATTTCCAGCGATTGATGTCTACTTATAATACCAACTTTTTACCACAACCTACAATTAAAATTTAACTTAGAAAAGTAAACGTGAAATGGATATACAAAATATACAGCAAATTTTATTGTGCCTTTGAACAATAAATATTATTTACAACTTCACTTTAACTTTGTCTAGTGATTTTACACTTAATCTAAGAATCTTTCTTTTTTCAGTGATTTAACATTCGTTCAAGGATTTTTACAATCTTTACGATTTAGCATATGTTACTTACGTTAAATTAGAAGCAATTTGAACGAGATTCGCAAAAGGAGCTTTACTTTGGAAAGAAACTAGACAAGTTTACAAATCAACGTTAAATTAGAAGCAATTTGAACGAGATTCGCAAAAGGAGCTTTACTTTGAAAAGAAACTAGACAAGTTTACAAATCAATGTCCGTCTTGAATAGGCCCACACAAGGAGCGGTTTTAACTTGAAACCAAAGAGGAAACCTTATGTTAAGTTCAGTAAGGATGTTGGTACAATCCTACGAAGAACTGACTCCTTTTAAGTTTTCACAACACCCAGAAACGAAAATCTGTTTCAATTCAAGTTTAGAAGCTAAAATTTTACTTCTGTTGAATATCTGTTTTTTGAGCCTAATTTTAAGTTTTAAGCTAAACAAGTCCAAACACCTTTACAAGATCAAAATACTATGTACATTACATTTTAAACAAGCCAAAACAACAACCTAACACTTGCCCATAGTAACAGAGGTGCAGGGGCATCGCTGTTTCCGGATCCATGGCGACTTGAAGGTTGGCAGAGATTGAGCTAATGACAATTCCCGCTCGCTATTTATACAAAGTTTCGCGCCTAATGTCCCTCAACTGATTTAAACTAGAATTTCTTAATGAGTGCAGAGAGTTTGGGACGTCCAAACCAGGGTCTGTGACGTAACGGATGCCAAAACATGGTTTTAATTTAGGCACCCGCATTTATTAAATGAAAGTTCTGTTTTAACACGCCTGCTACTCTAATGAAATTCAACCAATACAATGAAAATTACTGTAATCTAAGATTCTTCACAAAACAAAGCCTGGTTAACACAAGGCAAACTACTTCAATGTATAAATAAAATGACTTTTTTACTGAACTAACTATTTATCATAACTCACTGTTACAACACAAGCATGTCTTATAAGTTATTAAAGAAAAGATTTGCTATCCTCAATTTACAATCCAGGAGGAAAACGTATCAATACAAGTAAAAACTCCAGAATTAAATCATGCCCAGGGTGTGAAAATTAGCTATGTCCAAACTAGTTTAGTCTATTCAACAAAAGCATCCAGCAAAAATTGTGTATTATTTTTGCTGTGTTGCATTTAAGCTAATTTGAAGTTAAAAATAATCTCTAATCAATATTAAATAATACCAGCCAGAATTTGGGTTTGTTAACGCACATAATTACAAAATTGTTGTTTCAAGCTTATAACAGCAAATAATAAAAAAACTAAAAAATAAAAACCAAAAAAATTAAGTAACATTTGTTACATTCTCTCTTGAAGGTATGCCTCTTCAGGCACCAACTGCAGCAATACAACCTTTTCTCCTTCAAGCAATGAATCCCATGAAGATATTGGACTTATAAAATGTAGAATTCTTGCAGATAACATAACTGAACCATCACATCATACCTAATAGTTCTCTTTCTCTCTCTCATAATTTCACAGTCTCTCAATCATATTCACAATGTTTAAGAACAGGGGAGTTCCATATTGCAGAGCTTCCACGTTGTACATATCGTGTTCGCTTCTTTTTGAAAATCACACCGAGATTGGGCAAATCAAAGTACGGAAATAATTCATCCAAATTTGGTGGGTTGTTGTTCTGCAAGATGAGTGCAGTTTTAAGCTGTACACCTGTGGAATGAAGTTAAACATTAGTTACGTCATCAAAATATAAAAAAGTGACAGGCTCCCAAAACCTATGCTGGCTAAAGACATGACTAGTCGACCAAAAAATCACAGCAAGTTGCTGTAAAACTTTTGTGCTTATGTCAAATTGAGCACATATTTAAAAAAAAATTAGGCAGCGTAAAAAGAGTAAGATGTTTTCGGGCCTTTTTCCTGAAACATTAAAATACCAGGGTACGGCCTGGTTGATTTTTGTTTTTATTGTCGAACCAAAAACATTAAAATACCAGGGTGAGGCCTGCTTAATTTTTGTTTTTATTGCCTAAACGAAAAGACTAAAATTGCAGGCCCTGCACCTGCTTAATTTATTGCCTAACCGAAAATATGCATTACCTGTTTTTATAGCGTTTCCCTCCTTTTGAGCATTATTTCGCATAGAAGCTTGAAAGTTGGCTTCCCAGCCGGGCTTGTACTACTGCGCATGTGCAGGATTGGGCTGGCTATATATACTCGGCGCAGCCGTCCGTTGGCATTATTTCTCCTCACCCAGAACCTAGTCTATGGAGGGGAGGCCTGGGTGGGACTTAAGGTAATGAATATTTTTGGTTAGGCAATAAAAACTAAAATTAAGCAGGTGCAGGGCTTGCAATTTTAGTCTTTATTGCCTAACCGAAAATATACACTACCCGTCTTAATAGCAGTTCCCCCCCTTTTGAGCTTTTTCCCCCCTGCAGTCTTGAAAGTTGTCTTCCCTGCTGGGCTCGTACGGTACTGCGTATGTGCGGGCCTAGGTCGGCTTATATAAGCTCCAGCGTAGCCTTCCATTGGCAGCATTTCTTCACCTGCCAGAACCTAGCTAATGGAGAGGAGGCTTGGGCGGGACTTAAGGTAATGTATATTTTCGGTTAGGCAATAAAAACTAAAATTAAGCAGGTTCGGCCCTGCAATTTTAGTCTTTTTATAGCCGACGAAATTTACATAACCCGTTTTTTATAGCGGACTTTTTAACCAGGAGGAGGGCTAGGTTTACTGTCCCCTCATATAGAAGCCGGCATCCCCGGGAACTAGTCCCTGGCAAAGACAACCCTGAGTCCTGAACCAATTTCACTAATAACTGAAACAATGTGCGGGCTGAGGAGCGATCCACTGTTTCGGAAGGTAACATCCTAAGTGAGGTCAGGCAGTGCAGTAAATTTATCATAATCTAGTAATGGTTAAGGAAGCAGAAGAAGGAACAGCAAGCAGGGGTCTTAACACCATGGGGTACAAGATAGGAAATCAGAAAAGAAATTCCGAAATCGCCTACCTTGCTGGGAAGACGGTGCTCCCATGTGTGAGATGAGCAGGTGAACGATGAATCGTTTGTAGATTGTGTCAGTTTGTGATGGAGAAGGGCGGACGCACGATGAGGCGAACTGTGGCGGATGCAAGGAGCAGACGGTGTCCGTAGAATGGATTGTGGTAAGCACAGAAGATAGAGTACACTATTGAAAGCAGAGCACAATTATGTTGTCCCATCAAGCCCTATTCACTCACTCCGAAATCTAGCCACGGTAGTGTCCAGAGTACTTGCGATCAAAACGTGGTACGCCATCTGGCCACAAACTGTTGTCTCTAACTATTTCCACACAAATCCAAGATGGTGGTGACGTATGATCACCAAGTCTTAGTCGCTTCACGGCCACAGAGCAGTACAACATGAAACAGTTCGTCTAAATTAGCTTCTTTAGCATTAGAATTGCATTTTTATTTTTGTCCACGCGTGTCCCGCTAAAATTTACGCGATTTCTAAAACTGAAATGAAGTTAGCCGCTATTTGAGTTTCGTTATTTCGTAGCTCGCTTTCCATAGTCCGAAACCGAAACTGCATATAACGACGCTGCAGTAATAACATTAGAGCTGTAGTCTCAGTCACTTCCGCTGTTGTCGGCTTGGTACTCTCGTGGCGAATTTGAGAAACTAGAGAATTCTGGCCCGATTTTTGCACGCGTTGCTTGAACAGTAAGTGTAGCAAGTGGGTTATCCCGTAACGAAGTGTAGTTATTAATCCAAGGTTCGATTATAAAACTGAAGGTGAAGGAATGATGGTTGGTGAAAGCTAGGTGCTGCGGAGAAAAGTGGAGACTGACCAAGGTGATTTGTGAAGACGAGATCGTGAGCAGATAGGCAAGGATCGCGATTGTACCGTCCCCCATGGGAGGCGGATGAAGCAGAACCCTCGCCATAAGAGTTCGGAATGGTCAGGAAATATGAAGTAAAACTTGGGTATGTTTTTAGAGGAGGACACAAAATCCTAAAGCAACACCTGAAGCCTTGCTGCGGCACGGGGAGCATAGCATCACGTCCGTGGAAGGTGAAGAAGTTCCGGTGATACCGTGGTACATAAGGACAAAGCTCGGAGCATGGTCGTATTGCCACACTGAATACGAAGTGATTATTTGAAATTGGTTTGTGACAATCGCATCCTTCCAAAGTGTAACAGGGGAGGCGGAGGATGATGGTGGAGGATCGTCATCCGGCGTGTGATAATCACAGGCTGTGGACGAGGGATCTCGAAGCGGAGATGGCAACGGCGAGGGAGCTTCTTGATGAAGTGTGGCTAAGGTGGGTGAAGAGGATGTATTCGCAGGATGAGGATGTGACAGCAAGTGGGTTATAGTTGAGGATGGAGCAAGTCTAAGGCGGCGAGTGCGGGAACAAGCATAGTAGTAGGCCCTCCACGGTGGGGAAACAGGAATTGGTGAAACCCAGGCGTTACGTGCACGGAGCAGAGCATAACTCATGCGAAGGGAACGGTAACGCTGGCTTATAAGCTCTAGTTCATTAGAATAAGCCTCGTTCGCGGCACGGAGAAGATCGTTTTCTGATCGGAGCGCTTCTGCAGATGCTGCTTCCTGTAAAGATGCCGTGGTGGATTGAGCGGAGATAAGAGTATTGAGCTCCGTGACGAACCCATCTAGGTACTCAAAGAGGAATTTTAGGTTGAAGTCTAGGTGCTCTTATTATCTGGCCGAGAGATGCAAACCCCTGGTGAGTGCTGTCCGAAGCAACGGTGCGGTAGGGAACGGAGTTGGTTTTGAGGGAGACGGCACGTCCGCTGGAGAAAATGTTTGAAAAGTCTTTAGAGGGGATGTAGAGAGAACACGGGCTGGAGAGGATGAGGATGTCACAGATCGCTGTACCTTGGAGGACGGAAGAGATGTTAAGAGTGTTAGTGTTAGTTGGAGTTGAGGATGGCGTCCTAGTGGGAACGAGACGTTGACGGGCAACTTTGATTTTTACCGATGATTTGTGCCCTGACGTTCCTGCTATTGCAGGAATTGCTTCGGTGTTGGGAAGGGCAGGTCGTTTCAGAGGATGAGAGGTAGGGAGCAGACCTGGCACAGGGCGTTTGATAGCTTTCTTTGGCAGTTTAGGAGCGGTCGAACTTGGGAGTTTGGACTTATGATTGTTCTCGCTTCTTGGCTGCACATTGCATACGTTGCCGTGATTGAAGCTGCTTTCTTCGAATGAGTGTCCATCGGGTCGGAGAAACAGAAATGCAGATGCGGCAGTTGCGTTCTAGTCCGTCACACTGTCTGTGCTGCTGACAGCAAGGATGAGGATCGAAGTGGAACGTAGTGGAGTTTTCGGAGAAACCGAGACAGTTACATGCCTTGGGTGAAGGCACATTGGCTTTCTACGTTATCGTTGCTTCAACATTCGGTGTAACTTCAGCATCGGGCAGAGGATCTTCAGATGAAGAGGAGTCAGACATGGTGAACGACGAACAGGACACAGAAAAACCGTTAGACGCATAGCGTTTTTGAACTGCGAGGCGGACGACTGTAGTGGCGTCTGGTGGTGAAACGTGGCATTAATACATAATCAGTGGTTGCAGCGCTGTAGGTAGGATCGGAGTGTAGGCAGGATGGATATGGAGATGGTGTAGGGGAAGTGAAACTACCGTGTCCCTTTCCCTCTTCTCCCCCCCCCCCCCCTTTTTTTTGCACTGCTCAAAATGTGAACAGTAGAAAATTGCAGGGAAAAGAAGAGGTATCAAGCCATGAGTTGGCAAAAGAAGACAGTTAGTAAGGACATAGGCCTGTTGGATGTGGTTCTTGCTTGAGCGTAGATGCGTCTAGTCAGGGGAAGAGTGGAGGATCGATCCTTCTGAGGGAGTGGAGGATGAAATTTGAAGCGGATGTCACATGGAAAGCTATTGTAGCTGGAAAGGGATGCTGATAGTTCGAGGAAGTTGATAGAGGAATGGATCGGCCATGATCAGGGTGAAGGGCCAAGTTCGCAGGTACAGCAGGATCAAACTGTGCGAAAAGTGAGGTCGGACGAGAAAGTATGAAGTGTGTCGGAGGTAGCACATAATGTGGTGTGTAAAAGGACGAGGATCGGGATATGATGTAGTGGGAATGAGTTCCAAACTGACTGAATGTTGTGTCCTGGTTTTCAAAAGGACTAAGAATGCCTCATGTGTTGTCTTTTCGTTGTGTGATTCATTACAATCTTTATTTATTCATTCAGTTTTTTTTTTTTTGTAAAGCAAAAATCAGGATCGGAGGAAACTGCACATCCGCCCGTGAGTTGAGAGATTACGGACTGTTGGTACTGGGTCCGTCCGGAGGATGCCGACCGTAGGAATGTGTAACGACGGACCTGCAGGAGATACTGCGGGAGTGAAAAGGGTGATGGTACAGGACGAATCGAGGGATGCATGTCCTAGGCGTTCCGTCGGCGTAGATGGCAGAGCAGTAATTCCCGGGATTGAAATCTTGTGGGAACGAAGAACAGGAGGAGACCTCGTGTGGGATACACAATCCGGAGACACTCTTTCTAAGACGGCGTAATGGACGTCGAAGTTTGGCGAGGATGGTGATTCATCACAAAACAGGTCAATGTGGGTAGGCGAAGGAGAAGGAGCGAGACCGTGTTCCAACTCATCGTTGTGAGAGGAACACTGTAGGTGAAGTGGCAGGACGGAAAAAAATTCGACGAAATGTCGGGAACAGAACAGGCAGACGGAGGAAGTGCGATGGATGGAAAGCAGGTGAAAGCTCGTCCAAGGAGCCGAGAGGAACAGCAGTAGCAGGTGAAGACAAGGATGGGAACGGACGGGACTGCGTGCTACCGTGAACTGTATGACCACCAAGTGGAAAGGATGGTTGACTGGAGGAGGGTGCTTGTGAAATGTAAAGGATGCATTCCGTAATGAACCGGCCCCTACAAAAAGCACCCTTGGATGCTTCCGATGGAAAGGAGGACAGCAATGCCGGGAAGACAGCGGATGGCTGATTGAACGGCTGTCGGATTGCTGAGGACCACTGGATAGGAGAGCGTCCTGACCGGCGGTGTAGTGCCTTTGGAGGCGGATGTATCCTTGTCCTAAAAGGGGATGGGTTGGCTCCTCGTCCAGCTGCTCCTAAAGTTGGAATGAAGGTGGCCGGGAGCGAAGCTTCAACCGGGAGATATTTGGAGGCAGAAAGCATCCTAATAGAGGTCAACCCGCAGATTGAGGATGAGTAGGACGCGTCCGATGGGATGGCGAAGCCTGCTGGTCCAGAGGACCAGCGGACCTGAAGAAGAATACGGAGTGAGAGTAGCTCAAGGCAATCACGTCGTCGTGAGTGCTCTAGGATAAATGATGCCATCGGACGGCTGCGCTGAGTATATATAGCCAGCCCAATCCTGCGCATGAGCAGTAGTACAAGCCCGGCTGGGAAGCCAACTTTCAAGTTACTAGGGGTACAATAGCTCAAAAGGAGGAAAACGCTATAAAAAACAGGTAATGTAAATGTTCGTTGGCTATAAAAACTAAAATTAAGCAGGTGCAGGGCCTGCAATTCTAGTCTTTTCATAGCCGACGAAAATATACATTACCTGTTTTTATAGCGGACTTTTCACCTCGGAGGAGGGCTAGGTTCGCTTTCCCGTCTCGTACAAGCCGGCATCCCCGGGAACTAATCCCTGGAGAAGACAACCCTGAGTCCTAGACCAATTTCACTAAAAGTTGAAACCATTCACGGGCTGAGGAGCAATCCGCTGTTTCAGAAAAGGTTACATCCTAAGTAAGGTCAGGCAGTGCGGTAAATCGTTTATAATTTAGTAATAGTTAAAAGAAGAGGAAGAAGGAACCGCATGCAGGGGTCTTAACACCGTGAGGTACAAGATAGGAAATCAGATAAAATACTGAAATCGTATACCTTGTTGGGAAGATGGTGCTCCCATGTGTGAGACGGACAGGCGGATGGTGCGTGCGTCGCAAGTTTTACTGGTAGATGTGAGGAGCAGACATCGTCCGTAGGATGGACTACGGAAGGTATGTGAAGTGGGCAGGCGGATGAAGAATGTTCTGGTTGGTCAGGGGACGTGAAGAGTGGATAATGTCCGAACGATGGATGATTGTGTACGGTGAACGCATGATGGGGCGAACTTGTAGCGGATGTGAGGCGCGAACACTCCGTGGGAGAGTAGGGGCTTGGCACAAAATAGGAGCGGCCAGAAAAATAAAACTCTGAGCGTCACTACCAACAATATTAGCCTATATAATAACAATAATAAGAAGGGCACCAATTTTTCCCAGGACAAAAATTGCGCTTTTCACTACAAACAAACACTGCTCACGCGCTATAAGTCCGATCATCTTCCTATAAGGCTCATTTTTAACTGCACACTTGTTTTGTTCCAGAAACACAACAAACACGCCACTTAACGCCCAAAAAAAACACTATTTAATACTTTAAATATGAAAAAGTGACTGTATTTCGCTAAACCAGTATTTGATGGATAGAAAAATATAACTGCATTCGCAGATACAACCGTCCGTTTCTTTGTGAGTTTACGCGCGAATCATAAAATGTTTTACCTTTTTGTAAACTACAAACCTTCTACCAAACCGATGCATTTATTTTTAAATTGTCGTAATAATTTAGCTGTGCGACGGCGGAAAAGCCATCGGCGACGCAAAACTACCATTACATCTCCAACGCCACCGCCATTGGTATACAATCCCAGAATGCATAGCGCCAAAGCGTACGCACTTCCACTTGCCTACTCTGACACTTCTGACCAAACTTCCTTTGTATTGGTCACATTTAAATTAACCTTCTTTTCAAAACAAATTCTACAGTACATAAATAATGCAAAAAAAAAATAAATAACGCGTGGCATCAGAGAGACAATCCTTTTTGTTAATTCAATAACATTGCCAGCCATTCAGCCAATCGAAAGAGCGTTTACGGCAGAAGTGCGTACGCATTGCAGCTATGCATTGCATTCTGGGACTGTATACCAATGGCGGTGGCGTTGGAGATGTAATGGTTGTTTTGCGTCGCCGATGGCTTTTCCGCCGTCGCACAGCTAAATTATTGCGACAATTTAAAAATAAATGCAACGGTTTGGTAGAAGAAGGTTTGAAGTTTACAAAAAGTAAAACATTTTATGATTCGCGCGTAAACTCACAAAGAAACGGATCGTTGTATCGGCGAATGCAGTGACATTTTTCTATCCATCAAATACTGGTTTAGCGAAATAAGGTCACTTTTTCATATTTAAAGCATAAAAAAAGTATTTTTGTTGGGCGTTAAGTGGGGTGTTTGTTGTGTTGCTGGAACAAAGCAAGTGTACAGTTAAAAATGAGCCTTACAGGAAGATGATCGGACTTATAGCACGTGAGCAGTGTTTGTTTGTAGTGAAAAGCGCAATTTTTGTCCTGGGAAAAATTGGCTCCCTTTTTTATTATTGTTACTATATAGTATTGTTGGTAGTGTCGCTCGTGGAGTTTTTTTTTTCTGGCCGCTCATATTTTGTACCAAGCCCCTGTGCGTGGGACGGACTGTGGTAAGCGTGTAAAAGTGGAACACAGTTTCGAAGTTGAATCACAATGAAGGGAGCTGGTTGGTGAGGTATTAGGACTGAATCTAATGATTTCTCAAGGAAGAAGAGACGGTCATCGGAAGCTAGGCATTGTGTACAGGGCTCGTACTTACCTGAAAACTTAACATTCCAGGTCTTTTCCAGGATTCTTTCAGGACTTGACAATAAATTTCAAGGACCTCAAACGAGTTAATGTAGAATGAGACAAAAGACAAATTTGTTTGGTAAATACGAAATATTACCGATATTGTGGCAAGCTATAAGTGGCAGATTTTGTTCTGCTAATCGACAGTGGCTAGACGGCACAAATAAATACTGGAGTTGCAGTAAATATAGTGCGGTCTTTTTCAGTTTTATTTCTTTTATTTACATTTTGTTTCAACACTCCTTGTGACTGACGCGAAACGCTATATTCTGTTACAGTAATTTCCGGGAGTATTCCAAGACTTTAGGCATTTTACTTGTTTTTCAAGCACTTTCCAGGCCTGGAATTTCCTTTTTGTTTTCCAGGACATTTTCAGGTTTTCAAGGACCCGTACGAACCTGTGTGTAGAAAGATGAAGGTATAGGCTGATAAAGTTGTTATCATGAGAATAAGTTTCTAAAAAGGGGAGGCGAGGATTGCGATTGTATCGTCCCTACATGGGAGGCGGATGAAGAGGAATCCTTACCGAGTATCGTCATATAGAGGAGCAAGGGACGGATGGGGACGACGTTTAGGGAAGGACACGAAAGCCTAATGCTACGCCCGCGGCCTTGTCCCGACACGGGGAGCATGGCGTCCCGTCCGTTGAATGCAATGAGGTTCCAGTGATACCGTGGAAGACAGGGATAAATCTGGCAGCGTTATCATATTGCCACACCGTACACGATGACATTTTCTGGAATTGGTTCATGGCAAATGCTTCTTTCCAGAGTGTAACAGGAGCAGTGGAGGTTGATGTCGGAGGATCATTGTCAGGGGTGTGATAATCGCAGGCCGTGGACGAGGGATCTCGAAGCAGTGACAGTAATGGCGAAGGAGGTTCTTGGTGAAGTGCAGCTACGGTTGGTGAGGAAGATGTGTTCGCAGGACGAGGACGAAGCGGCGAGCGGATTGTGGCAGAGGACGGGGCAAGTCTTAAGACGTCGAGTATGGGAACGTGCACAGTAGTAGGCCCTCCAAGGTGGCGATGCAGGAATTGGCGAGACCCAAGCTTTACGTGCGCGGAGCAGAGCATAGTTTATACTATAACACTGGTTTATTAGCTCGAGCTCGTTGGAATATGCCTCGTTCGCAGCATGGAGGAGAGCGTTTTCCGATCTTAGGGCCTCTGCAGATGCCACCGCCTCTCGTAAGGATGAAGTGTTCGACTGAGCGGAGCGAAGTGTATTATGTTCCGTGACAAACCCATCCAGGTATTCAAAAAGAATAGGTCGGGAATGGAGCTGGTTTACTGGAGGATGGTACATCCGCTGCAGAAAAGGTTTGAAAGCCCCTCGGAGGGGATGCAGAGGTAACACGAGCTGCAGAGGTTAAGGACGCCGGAGTAATTGGTACCGTGGAGGACGGTGTAGACAGCTTTAGAGTCTTGGAGGATGTTGAGGACGGCTTCCTGATGGGGGCAAGACGTTGGTGAGCTACCTTGATTTTTGCCGATGATTTGATTCCCGACATTCCTGCTACTGCAGGGATTGCTTCGGAGGATGAATGGGTGGTAGTGGACCTGATGCAGAACGCTTGGTGGCTTTCTTTGGAAGTGAAGGAACAGTCGGACTTGGCGCATGCACTTGGGATTGTTTCAGAGCTCTTAATTCGTCTCGCTTCTTGGCTGCATGTAGCATCCGCTGTCTTGATTGATGTAGCTTTCGTCAAATAATAGTCCATCGATATGGCAAAATGGAGGTGCAAATACGGCAGTTACGTTCCTGTCCGTCACACTGCCTGTGTCGCTGGCAGGACGGATGGGGATCAAAGTGGCATGTCGTAGAATTTTCGGAAAACCTAGGCATTTAAATGCCTTGGGTGAAGGCACATTTGCTTCCTTGGTTACTGTTGCTCCGGGGTTCGGTACAGGGTCAACAATGACCACGACATAAAAACCATTAGGCGGGTAGCGATTGACTGTAGAGGCGCCTGGTGGTGGAACGGGCATCACTGCGCAGTCAGCGGGTGTAGCGCTGTAGGTGGGACCGTAGTGTTGGTTGAAGAGGTACGGAGGTAGTATAGGGGCAATGGTGCAGTTGTATCCCCTCCCCCCCCCCCCGGGGGGATGGCGGGGGATCCGATCGAGATCGGGTCACCAGGGAACGTGCGGAGAGGCGACAAGCCATGGGCTGATGAAGAAGGGGATGAGGACACAGTCATGGTAGATGCGTCCCTTGTCCTGACGTAGGTGCCCTGGGATGGGGCCGGAGTAAAGGATAGGTCCCTATGAAAAGGGATGGAGGACAGAGTTTTCAGGAGATTATTGTGTGCTTCTCATGGTAGAGTTGTTGCGTCCGTGAATGGATGCCAGAGTGGAGGGCGGTAGAAAGGGTTGCAAATATTGACGGAGGAACGGAGTGGCTGTAGAGATGAGTGTTGGGGCAAATTCGAGCCAAAAAGCTTGACAACATAGGGCCGGCTGCCCGATAGAGTCAAGTCGGCCAGAAGTGGGTGCCGAACGGAGGTATCCAAGTGGGCAGGGAACGCACGGGGAAGGTAGTGACGCATACATGAAGCATGGAGCGGTTCAGGCGTGTGTTGAAAGTAGCATACGGCGCAGTGCCTAGAAGGATGAGTACCAGGCTGTAGACTTACAAAAGGCATGAGATGTAAGAGGAACAGGTCCCAAGCTGACTGCTTGACATGTCAGGGCCTCCATCCGAACTGGTTGTGTTAGTTTTTCTCTTTGGTTGTGTTTTGTAGTTTTTTTTTTTTTAAACCAGAAATCAATAACTGCGCGTCCACAGGTAAAACGAGAAGTTACGGTAGTTTAGCACCATGTTCGTGCAAAGGATGCTCAAATGACTGAATGCAAGGAGGCGTGATGACGAACGTGCAGGAAATACTGCGAGGATAAGCGGGAGTAACAACACAGGACGAATCGAGGAATGCCTTTCTTGGGTGTCCTGTTGATGTTGATGACAGAGCGACGATTCCAGGGATGGAAAATTTCCGGGAATGGAGAACAGGTGGAGACCTTGTAAGGGACAGAAAGTTTGGAGATTGACATCCTAAGACTGTGTAATGGACGTCGAAGCTTGGTGAGGAAGGTGATTCGTCACAAAATAAGTTAATGAAGACAGGCGAGGGAGGAGGAGCAGTACCGGGGGCGGATTTATCCTCAATAGGACCGTGAGACGGCTGCGTCACAAAAGAATCGGCAAAAGGTTGGGAAAGGAGCGGGCAGACAAGCGGCGTCTGGTGGATGAAAGATGGGTGAAGGCTTGCTCGAGGATCCGAGAGGAGCTGTTGTGACTGGCGGTGGCAGGATTGGAGAAGAATGTAGCTGTCCGTGTATCGCATGTCCCTTGGACGGGATGGATGGTCCTCTGAAAGTTGGAGCCCGAGAGATGAAAGGAACACGTCCCGATGCAGGGCGACCTCTGTGAAAGACACCTCTCTTGTTGCTTCTGCTGGAAAGGAAGACAGCAATGCCGGGAAGAAAGTGGACGGTGGATTAAGAGGCTGTCGGACTATTGAGGATCGATGGACAGGCGAACGGCCCCATCTACGATGCAAAGCCTGTGAAGAGGAATGAATCTCGGTCCGAGGAAGGATAGATCGGTCCACTTGCCGTGTTCCTAAGGACGGAACAGAGGTAGCCGGGAACGAAGCCTCCATCTGTGTAGAGAGGATGGCAAAGCCAGCCTGTCCTAAGGACCGACGGATCTGGAAGAGGATGTATGGGGAGAAGCTCAAGGCGGTCACGTCGTCGTGAACGCCCTAGGAGAAATGATGCCAACGGACGGCTGCGCCGAGTATATATAGCCAGCCCAATCCTGCGCATGCGCAGTAGTATAAGCCCGGCTGGGAAGCCAACTTTCAAGCTTCTAGGGGAAATAATGCTCAAAAGGAGGGAAACGCTATACAAACAGGTAATGTATATTTTCGGTTAGGCAATAAAAAATAAAATTAAGCAGGTGCAGGCACTGCAATTTTAGTCTTTTATTTTTGTCGGCTATAAAAATATATATTACCTGTCTTATTACTTAGCAGTTCTTCCTAATTGGAGCTCGAATCCCTAGTGAAGAAAGTTGGCTTCCCTACCGGGCTCGTAGCTTTCCTTCTGTGCAAGTGCAGACGCAGACCTCCCGTATAAGCGATCGAAGCGGACTGCTATTCATATTTCTTCGCCTCATAATTAACCTTGGAACCGAGAGGGGAGGCCGGGCAGGTCGAGGTAATGTATATTTTCGTTTAGGCAATAAAAACAAAAATCAATCAGGCCTCACCCTGATATTTTAATGTTTTTAATGCCGACAAAAATATGGCGGTGGGCCAAGGTTAACGACCACCCGTGCTACGAGCCAGCAGCCCCAGAGTCATAAAGCCTGTGAACAGATTGCCGTCCAACAGTGTTGACAAAGTGTACAATAAGCGACAGGAACTGAAGACCAGCGAATATTGGATGCGGAGCAGTGGTCAGCCCGAGACGTGAAAGGTAACCGGGGAACCGAGGATCGGAAATCGGGCAATCTAATGATGCAGACCGGGGAACACGGAATTGAGGGAGCATGGAATTGGATTGCGACTCGTAGAGAGACGTGGTGGGAAATCCAACGGGAATCGTAAAAATCAGAAGGTGATGACCAGTGATGCAATTTTCTCGGCTTAAATTGTCCGTACAGTTGTGGCTTGGTAGCGGGAAAACTAGGAAAAATGAATAGACGGCAATCATGTTCTGGGCTTGAGAAAGGAATGACACAAGCAAAGGACTGTTTCATTAGCTCAATGTAGATGAGTGGGAGGGCCCAAGACGTGGATCGCAGGATTGGAAGCGTCAGAATGTAGGACAAGATGGATCGGAAGAGCATGTAACAGAACATCGAGGTTGTTGCAGATGAAACGAACCCAAGTCTCTGACAGAAACGCACTACGCTGGAACATGCAGGAGGATCGGTGAAAAATAGTTGTGGCGTCTGTATAAATGGCTTAGAATAGAAACAACATGTGAACCGAGTCATGAAGAAGACAGGACCGAGGAATCGAGATCGCAGTGAGTTGATCGGGGTAGGCATGGTATCGTAGCCAATAATAATGCACCCTAACGTTTCGGGCTCGTGAGTAGTTGAGAGTAGAATGAGCAAGCGTCACAAGCGGTCCGTGTAATCCATTGTAGTAGCGTTGTGTAGTTGTTGAAGGTAGAGGTATTATTACTCTCTTTTTATATGAGGATGCAATGAGCAGGTTTGGGAGAACAACGAGCGATTCTCCATAAGCGGGCCAGACAATTCGTTATGGCAGCAGCGTATCCCTGCTTGAGGGAGAGGTATGTGTTACAATTTACCTATTTTCTTGAAAACTGTAAGGGGACAGCAGCAGTGTGATGCAGTCTCCTTGAAGCAAGCATTATAGGAGGTCCAAATGGAGATTAAAAACTTAAGCAGTTATTGGGGACTGAAAGCGTATACATGGTGACGCTTGGACCAGCTGTTAAATGGGGATCGAAGCCTAGGATCGGAGGATGAAACCAGAACGAGGGGCTCAACATGAGGCGTAAGAGAGGATTCATGGGAACCTGATGTCAGAAAGGGAGAGACGCAGGCGGATCGGCCGGAATAGGTGGGGTCGTCTCGAGATGACAGAGGTTTAGAAGTTAACGGATCGTGCGGAGAATGAGGCTTGGTTGGTGAATGCCCATAAGGAGATCGTTGAGTGTTCAAGTGACTTAGCGCAGCAATCGTCGACTTAGCGCAGTGTTATTAAGTATGCCATGGTGGTCTCGGAGGCAAAGGTGACAGCCAACGGAAGTTTGACTGGAGGATAGCATTAGCTGTTTTCAAAGACGCTGCATTTGGTTGCAGATGACCATTCTATGGCTAGAGGGGTGTTGAACTCTCGGTGATACTGCGGTCCTTGTTGGTGTTCCCGACAGGCTCATGGCTCAGGGAACTGCCGACTGAGGCTTGAGGGGACCACGTACAGAGATTTTTGTCCTGGAAGATGTTACAAAGAGTGTTGATGTCAGTAGCGTAAGCACAAAGTGTTTGGAGCTTAGTGAAAGTGGCTTGGAGTTCCTCTAACTCAACTGAGAGGGTGCGAACAGTAGCGAGGAGAAGTGAAATGTTCACTTCAAGACTTTCCAAATCTCGTAGTGCGAGGTGGAGACCGCGGATCACTGCAGTATGAAAGACATCAGAAAAGGGAAACAGAGGGGCTCGGGACAGGTAGCAGATCGGAAGAGCCCGAAGTAGGAGTGGAGTAACCAGTGGAGTTTGGATGTGGGGGGGATCGGAGGAACCGTTGATTGTTCGGTTGGAGTTGGCATAGACAGAACCGGGGTGCTAGTTGCACGAGGATCGGTAGAGACCAGGCGTCCGATAGGTGTTACGTAATGTAGTAACCCTCGCCCAGTAGGGTTGCTGTCAGAGCGGACAGCTGGAGAGCGAAGGCCGGCCTAAGCGACAAGGTAGGACCGTATGCGAAGTTGTACGACTTACGAGGGATCCCTGTCTTGCAAGATAAGGCTTGGGGACAAGGGACAGGGGACAAGGTGCACCAGGAGACAAGGCACCAGGTGTTGCAGCAGATTTGGGCTCGTGGGACTGCCAGCCGGAGCGCATAATTGCAGAAATGATGAAGCAGTTAGAAGCAGTGGTGCAGAGATGAGTTAGTAGCAGCAAGCATAAGGAACGTGGTGCTTATTGTTGGGGGCTGCTTGACTTAGTCCTTGATGAGGTTGTGCTGCCTGCCATTTTAAACTGCTGCAGTAGATAAGTAAATAGATGTGATTAAGCTTCGATGAAGATTTATATTTTCCAACAAGGTAATTAAATCGATTAACCTACATCAGTTTATCTACATTGTAGCATTGTACTTTTCGCGTCATTTTATGACAAATTCCATCTTTAAAGTGCCGCAGTAGCCGTTTTAATTTAGTTAATGGATGTGATTAGGCTTAGATGAAATAGACTAAAATTGCAGGGCCCGAATCTGCTTAATTTTAGTTTTTATTGCCTAACCGAAAATATTAGTACCTGTTTTAATAGCAGTTCCCCCCTTTTGAGCTTATTTTGCCTAGAGTCTTGAAAGTTGTCTTCCCTGCCGGGCTCGTACGGTACTGTGCATGCGCTGGTCTAGGTCGGCTTATATAAGCTCCAGCGCAGCCTTCCGTTGTCATCATTTCTCCACCTGCCAGAACCTAGCTCATGGAGGGGAGGCTTGGGCGAAACTAAGGTAATGTATATTTTCGGTTAGGCAATAAAAACTAAAATTAAGCAGGTTCGGGCCCTGCAATTTTAGTCTTTTTATAGCCGACGAAAATAAACATTACCTGTTTTAATAGCAGACTTCGTCACATGGTGGAGGGCTAGGTTCAGAGTTCTCCCGCAGTACGAGCCGGCATCCCCAGGAAAGGAAATTTCCCGATAAAGACTCACATGCAGTCCCAACCACTTTTACCTCGACGGCAGAGACGGGCGTGGTAGGACCTCAGTGGATCTACTGACTGCCTAGGTGAGATTGGGAAGTGCGGTTCGCTCAATTAGGTCAGTGATCCTACCGCATGCAGTGGTCCATATCATAAGGGGTACAAGGCAAGGAATCAAGCAAATTGCTGAAAACAGCTTGATTAGGAAGAGCTTCCCAGCTAGAGTGGGAAGAGCCGAAGGTAGTGGAATGCTTCTTCTTGAAGAGGCGGAACGTCAGGCCGGAGGTAAGACCTTGAAGGCCATGCTTGGTTCATGGTGGAGGTATCTTAGATGGACGGAGAGGCACACCGGAGGTAAGGTTGGGAGTGAGGAATGGTTGAATTCGGATGGCGAACAGAATATGGAGGCAAGGTTTGCATCCTTTCTCACTTGTTTTTCTCTGTTAAAACAGAAGGGTGAGAGTGCTTACATAATTTTCCGAAACCCCAGGGCTACGCCTGAGGTTGTAGTGCGGCATGGGGAGCACGGTTGGTCTCTTTCCGTAGAATTTGTACATGGATTGATGCCATGGAAGACTGGAAGGAAGGAGGTGGCGTCGTCGAATTGTCAGACCGAGTAATTCGAAAAGCGTGATGCCAGAGTTTGATGCCAAATGGAAACGGGAGGACGATCGGAAGTTACCTTGTAGAGATCCTCGTCCGTCACAGGATTACACGTAGTGTCGGTGTTGGTTGGAATTGGAGTGGCAAATGTGAAGTCTTGGAGCGTTGGGTGAGTTAACGTCATCTTGATGGAGAGGAAGCACCGGAGGCGGAGGTGGCGGGACCATCCGTTGGCGGAGGAGTGTCCGCATGGGTAGGCGGAGGACGCATTTTGAAAGTGGGTGCTGTTTGAGGAAACGGAGGCGGAAGGATCATCCGCTGGCATAAAGAGGCGGAGGACGCAAATTAATGGTTATCTGTTGGAGACAAGATACGGCTGGAGGGCTGTGCAGATGGAGGCGGTGCGGAGGGCTATCATACCCTTTCCAATGAAACAACAGTATTTAATGCTGGAGGGAGGAAAGGTGGAAGCCGATGGTAGGCAGTGAAATGATTCACCTCAAGAAGACTGTGCGGAGGCAGCGTGCAATAGGGGAGGAGACCGAGGACGAGGAACGTTCCTAATCCGAACTGATCCGCCTACTGCCCAAATGTAAGGAAGATGTGAACTGCTTTGGGTAGAAGCCAAGGGGAATGGCCGTTCCGAGGGACCGCAGCCAGCGGAGGGCGGAGGAACGAGGAACGTGAACTGGATGAGGGGCTGGAAGAACGACGCATCGCATGGCAGCGTAGAAAAAGAGATCTGATGTACAGATGCATGGTGGGATGTAACGGGACAAGGGTATCCCTAAGTATTGTTTCAGTCGTCTTGAAGGTGGCAGTTCTATCTCCATGGTCGTCGGCGGAGGAGCGGAGGGTGAAACGACCAGCAGAGGTAAAGAATCCATTGGCGATGTGTAGTGTGGGAATGGTAATTTGAGTCATGTAGATTCGTGGCTGTGTCCTAGAGCTACTCCTCAGAGTAAGAGTGGAGTTGAAGAGGGTCCGTGTAAACCAATTCATGGGTGTGGAAAGTAGCGAAGCAGCTTCTCCAGAACACTTGCTTGATGAGGAGTTAGCTGGCGAGTGTCATCCGGAGGAGAATCGGTGGACAACCTTTCACATAGTGTATTGGCTGTAGTACCAAGGACGTCCGCTTAGGAAGCAGCTTGGAGACTTAGTCGGAGGACATGGTCATTGTCGCTGAAGGCAAAACCGGGAACCGCTGCTCGAGGGAGGTAGAGAGCAGAAGCACGGTTTAACATCGTTTTTGCTTTTAGGAATTCTGATTGAGGATAGGTGTCAAATTGTGTGGGTTGGCTGTACCATTGCCGATAGGGCGGAAGAAGTAATTCTCACGGCCTGGGCAAGGCGGAGGATGACCTTTAGCAAACGCAAGATGCGAACCAGTTGCGAGGATAGTTGTTGCAAATGTTGGGGTGTTATTATTGACCCAATAGCGGAGGCTGAAAGGGTGACTGGTCACGGGGGCCAAAACTAAAATCTGTAGCGAAGCTTCCGATGTGGATACTGAGTGGTGGCGGAAGGATCATCCGTGGATGAGGAGGCAAGCATGGGTGAGGAAGCTGATTCGGAGGGCGGAATTATCGACTGTGAAGCGGGAACGCAGGAGCCGGGATGGGACGTATCACGATGCGTCATTGAATCTCGACAAGAAACGAGAGACGAGAGACATTCCGGAGGAACAGTGGAAGGGGTCGGTGGATCCACGGAGGGTGAAGGAGAGCCATCCTCCATTGTAGGAACGGATGGAATTCTCATTAGTCCAGAAGTAGCGAAGGGCTGGAATGACCATCAAAGAAGGAGCAGAGTGAGTCCTCTGCGGAAGGACGGTGTGCGGAACAGGAAGAGCGTGACGTATAAGTCGAGGTACGAGGATTGGTCCCGTTGGGGAGCAGTGCGTAGTACAGCTGTACTGGTTGAAGGTAGAGAAAAGACCAGCGGGCTGCCTAACCGAAGGTTGTAATAAAAAAGAAAGGAGGGCTGCACAATAGGATGTGCGGGTGGCTGCGGTGCGGAGGGATATCATACCCCTTTGATGGATGTAAATAACAGCATGCAACGCTGGAGAGGAAGGAAGGCGAAAGCTGACGTGTCAGTAGTCCACTGGTTCATTGGGTAGCGGAACGTTCGACTACAGATTGTTGAGAGGAACGTGAGGATAGGTCGAGTGGAGGTAATCGAGGACTGTCGGAGGAAGCCAACCTGGCTGCCACTTTCCGCGTCTTGAGTTGAAGTTTGAGACAGGCATATCATTCCTTAGTGCGAGAGAGTTCGTCGGAAAGGGAACGTAGGTCCCGTGTCGAAGGTGGTTCACCGCAAGGGATGGGAGACGTGTTAGCAGTATTACAAGGCATGGAGAGTGACAATGAGAGGAAGGGATTCGTAGGCAGATCGGGTGGCACCAAGGAATCTTATTTTGTTGCTAGTTCGAGAACTCTACGTCCTCCGCAACAGGCGGAACGTGGTTTGGGGATGCGGAACGGGGTGTGCGGGAGGTGTCAACACGTGGCGTTTCTTTAGCACGAGGCATAGGAATGCGGAAGAGAAGGTGGAGGCGGAGGCTCGCGAAGCGAACTGAACGGCGTGCTGGCTAGAAAAGAAAGGATCACTGTACAGGGAAGTAGCAAGAGAGGAGGATGTAGAACTCTATAGGCAATGCGCAAACTGCAACCATGCAGGATGTGATGGGGCGTGATGGCCGAGGTGTCATACACGAAGGAGGCTGCGCAGGAGGATACGCAGTGGGTATGGTGTCAGCGTTGGTTCTGACAGGTTGCAAGAGCCCCTCCTCAGTGTTACAGACCAAGGCCTGGTGGGAGGAACACGGGCTGATGTGATGCTGGTGTTCCTACTTGGGATGCAACCTCCTCCACCCCCCACCTCCAGTTCTGGTGCGGACGGAGGCCGAGCAGGGGAAGCGAGGGGTAATAATTTTCCATGATTACACAAGCCGTCTTGGACCAAGAGGAACGGTGGTGTGGAGGGGTGGCGGAAGGAAGCGGATAGGAACGGAGGCATCCTCCAGCCATGGGACGATGATATGCGGAAGGAGACGGAACCCCGGTAAGGAGAGCCCTCCAGCATGCAAGGGAGACTTGGTTGTTTCTGCGGAACGGAAGGAGGGTAAGAAAGAGTGCCCGTCTGACGTGGCGTGTTGTCGTGATAAAAAACTCGGAACACCTCCATGGGAGGAGGCCAAATTGGGAGGCGGAATGCTCGTTCGAGGAACGGAGGTGCTGGAGTCAAAAAACGGGGCGTGGTGCCATGTTGAAATGGTTCCAGAGAGGAACGGTTGACGAGAAAACATTCCAGAGGAATGATGGAAGGACATGGTAACGCCCAGTGAGGGCGGAGGAGAGTCATCTTTGACCGAAGGAACGGACGAAGTATCCATAAAACCGTTGCAAAGCAACGGAAGGCAGGATTATCTTGAAAAGAAGAGCGGAGGGAGGCGCCTCCCGCAGAACGGAGGGAAGCGCCCTTCCGCAGAGCGGAGGCGGAGGGCAGAACGACTGCATGTAGCAAAGGAATGCAATGATGAGAATGGAGTCCTTGTAAGGAGGATTAAGGAGGATCGTCCATGGACAAAAAGGCCGCGCATCATCCACTGGTCCAGATGGAAGCAGTGGGAGGTGTTGCGGCCATCCCTGGCGTAGGTAGCGGAGGAACGCACCTTTCGCAGGACGACGGAAGGCGGAGGAACGTCGAAAGGGGAAGCCAAGAACGACCGCGCGTGGTGATCGCTCTAGAAGAAATGATGCCAACGGAAGGCTGCGCTGGAGTTTATATAAGCCGACCTAGGCCCGCGCATGCGGAGTAGCGTACGAGCATGGCATGGAAGACAACTTTCAAGACTCTAGGGGAAAATAAGCTCAAAAGGGGGGAACTGCTATTAAAACAGGTACTGAATATTTTCGTCAGCTATAAAAATGAAAGTGTATATTGTCCAAGAAGGGTAATTAAAACTATTTTAAGTTAGGAACTAAACTACAACAGTTTATCTATATTGTAGCACTGTGCTTTTTACATCTATTTACCACAAGTTCTATTTTAAACTGCTGCAGAAGCCGTTCTAATTAAGATAAACAGATGTGATTAGGTTTAGATGAAAGATGAAGATGTAAAGTTTTCAATACGTCTAACTAAAAAATATTTTAATTAGGAGCTAAGCTATGACAGTTTTTGTAGTGATGCGATTTTTGCATCGTTTAACGACAAGTTCCACTTTTTAACTGCTGCAATAGCCTTTCTAATTAAGGTAAGTGTATGTGGTTAGGCTTGGATAAAAGATAAAGATGTATATTTTCCAACAACGGTAATTAAAACTATTTATTTTAATTAGGAAATAAGGCAGTTTATTTACACCGTAGCATTGTGTTTTTTGCGTCAATTTACCCTAAGTACGATTTTTAAAACTGCTACTGGCTTTTCTAATTAAGATAAGTCAATGTAATAACTAATTAGGCTTAGATGAAAGACGAAGGCATTTTCCAACAAGGGTAATTAAAACGCTTTATTGTAATTAGGAGCTAAGTTAAGGCAAGTTATTTGCATTGTAGTGCTGTGCTTTTTGCTTTTATGTACCACAAGTTATCTATAATACGTGTGCATGGAGGTTGGTATGTCACAAGCCTTGGTCCCTGAAATTTGAGCTCAAATAAAAGTTGTTTCGTTCAAACGTCGTATTACGCGCCGCCTAACGACAAACTGTAGCAGTTATCACTACTGACACTGGCTGCATCAGGATCAGAATTTCAGCATCCTAGTGAAATGCATTCGCCTCACATCAGCGTTTATATTTCGCGAACCATTCAACAGATATTTACTTTGTATAGCTTTTTTGATAGCTAACAGAATTTACCATGATCTAACTCAAATGAAGGTATCACACGCTGTTATTTCCAACTAAATGTAAAAACTTCCCACCCGTTTACCTCTGAGTGGTTTCACGTACTTTTGAACTCTTCAAAATTATTTGCAGAGTAAAAAATTTGGTATTTTTATGTTTGCGAGCCTCCCTTTGCAATTTTGGTACTGAATACAAAGAGTTTAACAATAGTGTACCTTAATAGCTTTAAAACGAGCTATCGAAAAAGTAAATCGGTCAAATGGTTGCAGAGATATAAGTTTATTTAATCAATGTCGGCGGCCATTTTGATGTCATATCGCCACTTCCGGTTGCCTAAGGGGAGGACACCACGGTGCAAAAGGAAGCTGGCATGGTGTAGAACAAGATTGTCCCAACTTATTTGTTTGCGTCATTAAACTGCACACGGGACCCTTTTTTCTGCCCCATAGCAATGCACCAGAAGGCTGATAATCAGGAATCGAGAATCAGCAGAAAGTATCAAAGCCCGAAGGCAATGAAAGGGCTCATTAGGAATGTGGATTGTCGGTTGCCCAGGTGAATGAGGTTCCGTAGGTATACTCATGACATATCAGGTACGACGCTAGAATCGCTTTTCTGGGGATGCGGGAGTGGGGCAGCAATTTTATCC
>JAHWFP010029939.1:77336-92557 GCA_023313725.1 Lithobius niger
AACTCTCACAGTAACAACTATGCTCCATTGATGTATCATCAATTACTTCCTGTCGCTGTGAAGGAAACTAATGAGTTTTCTTAATAAGTAACCAGAATTTTCTTTGTTTATACGTTTGATTTTTGACCTAATGGTGGGGGGGCACCAGGGAAAGGGGGGAAGGCGCAAAAAAATTTAGGGGGCGAGTGCCCCCCACACCCTTAGCATCGTCCCTGTGACGTGTGGGCTTGTGTTTTTTTTTTGTGTGAATGGGACCAGCTGCTTGACCGATATGGGTGCAGGTAGTGTGACCAACGGGCTGATGGCCCATGGGCCGCCAACCGATGGCCCGGCCCTATCCTGAAACCAGATGACAAGGAGATACTGGTGACAAAGCAGGAGGCTCGTAGCGCAGTCTGGGGCTTGCAAGACAATATGGCGTACTTCTTGAAAGAACATCGTCATGAAAGAAGATTGGCTGGCTATTATAGTTGTACACCCGAGTGGTCGAGGGATGTACAACGTGGTGGAAAACGAACGGAGAGTGGATCGTAGAAAGGGCTACTGGGCCCAGCCTCGGGCCTTGGCCCAAACTTTGAGCCTTGGTTGTCTGTGAAGAAAAAGATGTACTGGTGCTTGGGTTCCCGAACATAATGGTTGTCCTCGACAATGTCGGATAGTGGAAGGATTCACGAAGACAGGTGAACAGCAGGCTGTAGTCTACAGAAATGGTCCGGGCTCGGGCGATGGGGCCCGGTTCCCGAGCCTCGGGCGTCTGGCGCTTGAGCAAACATCTGTAGAAGGGATAACAATTGAAAAGAATAACAGCGTCTGCAAGAAGGTAGGCGGATGGCGGATCGTGGTCTACCAAGGGCTCCGACCCTTGGCATTGGGGCCCGGTACCAAGCCCTCAGGCATCCGAGTGTGTTGTACAAGTCTAAGTTGTAGGAATGACAGCTGATAAAAACAGTGTTTTCACAGAAGGCAGGCATACAGAAGGATGCGTACCGCAAAAAGGCTCCGGGCCAGGCGTTGGGGCCTGGTTCCGATTCCCCGGTGTCCAAAGACAAGTAGAACCGAAAATTCGGGTTAAGGGGGAATTGGCCAGAGCCCAAAGAATGGACTTCATCGGGAATCGGTGTACTTGCAGCTGAAGTAACAGCAGCGTCTTTTTTATGAAGATGGTAGGCAGACAGCAGAAGGCAAAAGATCCCGGGCCAGGCGACAGGGACCGGTCTGATCCCCAGGCGTCCAAGGACAATAAAACCGACAAGTCGGGTCAAGGGGGATCAGGCCAAGGAGCTTAAGCGTCGGCCTTCGTCGGGGATCGACGTATGTATCGTAGTAACAGTAGCTTCATTAAGTAGTGGCTGTGGTAGGTACGAAAATACGGCATTTGATGGTTAAAAGGTTTCCCTTAGCAGAGGGCTTCGTTAGGACCCCTAGATTGATTTCAGAAGTGGTGCCACGAAATTCGTTCTTTAGGTCCCGAAATGGCAGCCATCTTTAAAAATGGCCGTCATAATCTCCCCCAAAATTAAAACCGTGCAAGAACCGTTAGTGATACACAAAATCGGTTGAGATAAAAGTTGTTTGCAATAATGTATTCTACAATGTCATTCCCATACACTTTTTTCATATCTCTTATGGTTTTGGACAAAAATGGATTTTAGACCATTTTCTGCCATTTTTTGGCTAACTTTTAACTGCTGCTGCGGCGTTTCCAATTCAGGTGGATGGCTCAAATTAGATTCATTCGAAAGGTGGGAATGTCTTCTTTGCAACACGGGTCGTTGAAAGGGTCTACGACTGTTAGGAACCAAGTTGCGCACGTTTTACTAGGGACTGGTATTACAATCACCGTTGGATTTTTCGCTCATTTTCAACTTTTAACTGCTATTATGACGTTTCTAATATAGGCAGATGACTCCAATTAGATTTGTAAGGTCGCTAAGGAAGTGGACGATTATTCACAAGACACAATGCTCAATCCTAATTCACTCCTTACTGCATAGCTAGGGGACTACGCACATAGCGTTTACATATTAGGCTATCAGCAGAATTTATCCTTCTGCTGCACCTCGTAGTCAGGGATCCAACCTTTCAGTCAGATCCCACACACTAACTCGAGCCCTCGTCTCCAAGCTTCTTTTATACCATGAAGAACAATGGGCTCTTGCCTGAGGCTACTGGCGAACAGGTTTGATCCGGTTCCAACTGGGTTTGCCAGTGGACCAGTGTCTCCACCTGGTGGTTGGCAGCTGTCCAATTCCTGTGTCTGCAAGCCGCCATGATTGAGGCAAGTGCACTACGAAGTAGATGCTTCGTGAGTGGCATGTTGCTGATCATGTAAGCCGGTTACATCACCCATCCCGTAAGTGTTTGCCTAGGCAAAGGAGAGATCATCCTCAGGTATAACGCAATGCATTGCCTAACTATCTTGTAAGTTGTTTAAATATCAGAATTGAAAAACAATTTATTCAAGAAAAAGCCCTAATTACAGAGTTTCACAACTTTCCCTAATAACAATCTTTTGCAACTTCCTAACAAACTGCAAAAACATAATAACAATCAAGCTTTAACAACTAAAACCTAACAGTAACAATCAACAAAAAAAAACACCAACGTCTTCTTCGCCGCATACCCAAACTTAACAGTCCATCCGCAGAAAAAAAACGTAACAAGTGTTCTTTAACGCCGCACAAACTTAACATTGTCCTTCGTCACCAGCACCCACCGACGAAACAACAACTCCAAACACCCAACAACAGACGAAAGTATGTCCAAATGGCCTCCAAGCTTCTCTAGAAGTTCCTCCCATCTTCCGCCACCAGCCGTTGAAGCACCTGCCTGCCACGGCACTTCCCAGAAGGCTGCCATTAGTGGACCTATGCTCAGGCACTCCTTCCACCTGCAGCATCTGACAGTCCTCCCAGAGGGCCCTTCCACCTCTGAAACACTTTCCTTAACACCAAACTGTAGCTCGACAACACCTCCACCACACACTGCCATGCTTTCAAACGGAACGAAATTGTTCGAGCATCCTGCTCTGGGTCCCTCCTGGGTGTGCAGGCCCACGTGCCCATGCCTCCTAGGATAGTTGTACGAACCTCCATTGTCGGACTAGCATATCTCGACGCACCTCTCTTCGCAGCACACTCTCCGCAGAAACACACAACACCACTCCAGAATGAGCGTCCAAACACCACATGGTTGCCTTCATTCATGGTCACCATCTTCCTCCAAAGCTACTTCCGCCCATGATGGCATGGTCGGCATCGCAGCTACTGCTCCACAAAAACACAGTCCTATCTGTGCTGTTGCACCAAACATGCAGTCCTTTTGCACCAAACAACAAAAGACCAAACTTCTCCAAGTTCCCAAACTTCGCACAATTTGAAGAAACTTCCCCAAAGTCCATGAACACAAAGTCCATCTTCTTCTGTCTTCCACACAGCCACACGTGCCGCAGATGTTCCTCCGATGACTTCCTGGTGGTCCCATCTATCGGTTATGCCCTCTCGAGCAGACGAGCAAATGGTAGCCACCGTCAAGTTTGTGCAAAGCACATCCAGCAACCAGCCGGTTAGTGAAGAAGAGAAAACATTGGCGATCCCTCCACTACCTTCTGTAGTTTACGCCACAGCCAAACACGCTACGTAGAGCTGGCCTCGCACAGACATACTACATGCGGGTAGAGGTCCTCACGCTGAGGTTCTCCCAAATTTAAAAAGAGCCACGGCCGTAATCTACACGTCACTATGCAAAGCGACCAGACGCCGAGAGTATAGCACTCCCATCCCGCGCCTATGGAATAAACCATTCCGTCTTGGGATCGTGCTACACGCCTTTTGCCCTACCTCACACTGTAGTTGTTTTACTGGCTTAGAAAAGACCAAACATGACAATGTGTCCACCACTGAACTGAACCACCACGTGAAACTAAAATAATTCACATCAGTCTCTCGAAAATTACATTTCCGAACTGCCTATTAAATTCGTCACCGTGTGCCCCATGGTTGTTCATTAAAACTTTGTCATAAGCCACACAGGTGCTTCCCTGCAAAGCTAATCCGTGGTTTTCACCCGATTTGCTCCACATAAAAGTCTTCAGCAATCCGCTTATTTTAGACTTCTTCCGGTCCAAAAAATAGGTTTCTTACTGGATCGCCACCGCACATATTCCTGCGTGCCCGATTAGAGAAATCTGCATGCAGCGTATATGAGGATGCGATCTTCATTTGTACGACATAATAAAAAATGTGCTGTCTTTTTATATGCGACAAACGGGTCAAAATGTGGCAGCCTGTTCACGCTCTTATTCCAGGTATTGTTACCTGAACAAGGTTGTGGACTGATGCCTCATTTTCGGTTGCCAAGTTACAGTTCTCAATTGTAAGCCTTTTGCCTGCTTCACAATTAATTTCAGTCAACTGACAATGAACCCGATAAGGTCCAATTTTGAAAAAAAAATTCAGTTTCAACCGTAACCACAGTCTACTTCAGAATTCCCCTTTTTCAAAACCCATTCTTTGGTCAGTTAAATCAGTGTTTAAGGCCCCACTGTGCATTTGAATTTTCGGATTGAATTTACGCAGGGGCGGAGGGATGCGGGAAGAGAGAACACGCAGCAGGTAGAGAACGGGCGGGCTGTGTCGCCGGAGTGTTGTGATAGCACAAAGGGACGTCGTACCTGTTGAGTAAGCAACAGCATTTAATGCTGTAGAAAAGGAAGGTAACAGCCGATAGCAGTGGTGAAATGTCCTAAGCCAGGAGGGCTGCGCAGAAGTAGTGCGCAATGGGTAGAGAAACCCAAGGATGACTAATGTTGCTTGTCAGTGTTCATCCGTGCAGTGCCGTGATGACACAGGCCGTCTTGGACTGGGGGCCAGGAAGAACGGTGGTGCGGAGGGGTAGATAGGAATGAAGGCATCTGTCATCCATGACATGATGATATACGGTGGCAAAGAAAGCACTCTAGCATGCGGAGACTTGGTTGAGTCGGAAGGATGATAAAAAACTCGGAACACCTCCATAGGAGGAGGCAAAAATGGGAGGTGGAAGAGTTCCAGTCAAAACTGAAGAAACCATAAAACCGATGTGGAACAACGGAAGGCTAAAAATCGCAGGGCCTGCGTCTGCCTAATTATATGTTTATTGCCTATACGAAAAAATACATTATCTGAGGATAGGTCATAGAAAGAGGCAGCGGCGAGAGGTGACCGTCCGCGGAGCGGAGGGAACCTTAAATCGACTTGAAGGTATAATGGTAGCCTCCGAGGCGGAGGTAGCATGAAACAGGACGTAGCGTCCGTAGTTAGTGGTCCCAGAGTGGGAACGGCAGGCTCGTTTAGTTGCAATTTGAGCCACGCATATCGTTACCGTGGCACGGGCCAGCTTGGCAGAAAGTGACAGCGACCAGAGGTCACTCGACGGAGGTGGTTGGCTGCACAGAATGGGGGACGTGGCGGTGGTATGACACCGCGGAGGAAGGATTCCGAAAGCAGCGGATTCGGAGGCTCCAAAAAATCCTGTTCAGTGGTAAGCTCGAGAACCTCCACGTTCTCAAGAGGTGGAGGAATATGGGGGGGGGGGATTCCCTGGGCGTCCCCTTTGCTCGCGGCATCCCGAGGCGGAGGGAGAACAAAGGGCAGTGCTAGAACGGAGGTAAGCACAGCGTCTGCAGCTAAGTGAACAGCGTGGCGCGTAGAGAAGAAAAGGTGAGCTCTGTCGCTCCGCTTCGATTTATATACGATGGAGGCTGCGCAGTAGAGCTGCGCAGTAAGTAGTGAACCAGAAGGAACGACGTTTTGCTTTCTCTAAATTGAACAGCATTGGATAAGGAGAATGCTAATAAAAAAGGTAATGGATTGTTTCAAGGCAACTAGAAATTAATTTTCAGTCAATTTTTACTGAAAACAAAAGTGTTTGAACAAGTTTACTATTTAAACAAAATACCGGCTTAGTGTGTCGGCATTGACATGTTTCTTTCCATGTTTGTACAGTCTCTGATGTTTAAAATTAAAATTTCAACAAGTACACTGTTTAGTTTTAACTGCTCCTAGATGGAGCCACGCTTGTATCGACATACAACTCACTATTTAAAATAAACTTGCACGGGAAAACGCTGGGTTAGGTATTCGTTTTTAATTGCAAAAAAAAGCTCGTTTACGAAAAAAAATACATTAGATTAGGTTTTACAACCTCCGTTTCACTGGGAACACCTATTCAGTACTAGAGCCATAATTATGCATTTATTTCCACCCTAGACTGACAGTTCACACTAAAACATCGGTCCTATATTTAAAAAGGATCAGAAAAAAAAACGTATTTAAGTTTTCCCTACTGGTACACTGATTTAATTTAGATTAAACTCGGGCAAACTGATTTTACTGAATTCGGGGTAAAAATTAAAACAATCGACAGAAGAATATTTTCTGCCGATCTCTGGTTGGACAGATTTGCAAGTTTCTAACTTTAGGTTTGGTTGCGATTTGCTTCGTGCAATAAGCCAACTTGAGAAGCTGGTTTCGTTAAATTCTGGTTTTCCGGACATAAACAAACTGTGGCTTACATCACTATCTGAAATGCTGCGTTTCAATTTTATCTTGACACGACGACGACGCTGTAGTGAATCGTTAAGGCATAGTCAGTTTCCACTTGCTGCTGGGGTACATGACGCCGGCCAGAGGAATTTTTAATGAGTTCCCTCTCATCCAAAAGTTTTGCCTGTGGTGACCGAACGAAGATTGGTTGCCGCTGGGAGGGCGCTTGGGGCTCGACCAATCCCGCAGGATGTTTGGGCTCATTCCCGTGGTTGCGGGCCTGAATCTGTTTACGTTTGCGTAAATGTTTCTTCGATTGGCTCGTGCCATTGTCTGCAGTATCGGACTTTGTTGGGGGCGTTGCTTCACGAGCCACGTTACGGGGCGTATGTTTCAGATTAGGCTCACGCATTTGTTTTAACGAATTAATTCCCTTTACACCTAGCACAACCTTAAAAATTGAACTAGCCGCCGATGAAACACATGCTACTGTTTTCAATACTGTATCGTCAGTTAATTTGGCATAAGTTAACTTGGGGTAATACGACAATCTCACTGCTTGAAATAGTCTGGCAACGGACTGTTTGTTTTAAACGAGGCCAGTTTTTGGCCAGTTTAGAGCTGACAATATTTATACAACTGCTGGAATCGTATAGTACTTTAATATTACGTTCTCCTAGGAAACCATTTAAGGTACTAGACTGCAAAATTTCCCTGGCATTTTTCCCTACAAGGAAACACGCATTAGCTTGCAACGGGGCCTTTTGGTTAAGCTCAGGCCATCGATTGCGGAGCTGCAAAAACGATCCGCATTCGTAACACGTTCTAACATTAGCTTTTCTAGGGTTAGATTTCACACTGTTATTGTCAGTACTGGCTGAGTCCCCACTCGTGGAGTCCGGTACGGGCGCTGCAGCATCAGCCGGTTTAGCTGCAGCATGCAGTCTGGTAATTTCTGTTACCACCCCGGTTGTTAGTTGATGCTTTAGAAGCATTACTAAATGGCTGGACACCAGGTTGTGTCTTATTCGTTTTCAGGGAAACGTCAACTGCAATCTGTTTATTGCGAGTTGTAAACTCGTCACAGAGATTGGCTGCCTCGGCTAACGTACCAGTTTTAATTTGGTCGGGGAGCCATTTGCGAAGTACAACAGGGCAGGCTTTCGTGAATTGTTCGAGCAGAATTAAATTCACTAGTTGGTCATAGCTTTTATTAACTTTAGCTAGTGAGACCCAATGGGAAAACAAGGTTTCCAGTTCAAACGCATAATCGTGAAATAATTGATCCGGAGCTTTCTCCAGGGAACGAAACTGGGTTTGCACGGACTCTTTAGTTTGCACAAACCTGTCAAGAGGTTTGTCTTAACAATGTCATAATCCTGAATATCGGTGTCTGGGAGCTGATCACATACTTTAATACTTCCCCTAAGGGGGTTGTAAACCTACTACCCATTCGTCTTTGGAAATCTTTTGGGTTAACATAGTTTGTTCAAATATTTTGAGAAAACTGTACATCTCTGAGTTGGGCATCTATTTGTTTATTAAACGCACAACATCGGCAATTTTGCCGGGCTTACTCACTGGATCTAGGTGAGGTGGGGGTTGCTGTATCACTGGAGTGGCCAGGACTAGCAGTATTTAGCCCAGGGATTAAGCTGTCGGTAGCCAAATCGCCAAAATGCTAACAATCTTCTCATTTGGTTAATAATTTTCGTTTCTAATAAGCCAAATTGCTAAGGATTTTAATAAAAGTGTACACCTTTATTTAACCCTTTTAGGCCTAAGCGACAATATACCGTCATCGCAATTCCACTGCGAAAAAGCCGACACAACGATGTATCGTTAGCCCGGTTCAGCCGAGTTCTACGCCCTGTTAAAAAAAAAATTCCTATTGCGTACATCGGAGGCGTAACTCGGATTGAATTACGTAATTTGGAATGTATATTTTTGGTTTATTTAGGTTAATTTAATTTAATATCATCTGTTTATTACCTTAATCTTGGTCGCGTTAGAGAGAGGGGATTCCCAATTTTCTAGCCCGCGAAAAATGACCTTATCAACTACAACATCACTGCCTGTATTCCTCCAATGAAATGTCCTGTTTCAACGACCGTTGTTCAAACGCTTCGGCCTCGCGAGCTATCGCGAGCGCTGATTGGCTCGTTCGCGGCACGTGACTCTTCAGCCGTTCGCGAGTGACGTCACGCGAAGCGAGTCAAGGTCTCAGCCACTGGCGCCAGCAGCAGCGCGTCGCATTGCGGGCAGCCGGTCATTATGGCATCCGGCAACAATTTGGTAGTGAGCTGTAATCGATCATGAATCTCGAAGAAAAAAATAATGATTTCGGAAGTAGCAACACGCGTTGTGACGAAAGAATATCGTGTGGATGTTATCGTAGTCGAACTTCATGATTTTTTTAAATAATGAAAACGTAGGAAGATGGTCCCAATTATATTTCTGGTCAATAATTTACAATATAATTATTACGTCTGCGAATTTTTATACTCCTAGACCGCATAGTTTTTTTATTACAATTAATTTTCGTGAGGCATGCAACTTGTTCATGGCAGCCATGTTGCAGCCATAGGCTTTTTCGCACGAGAATTGAAAAAAATGGCGTATGCCTAAAAGGGTTAACGTTGTTACTTTAGTTGTTATTTTTTTGTCTTCAAACGCTAAATACGAAAAAGAAAAAAAAGATTAGCCGATGATAGAATCACAGGTCACAAGTTTTGACATCATTTTCACTTGACCATTACGTGGCTGTATCTTGTATATTCGATTGTCACTTCATTTTAACCCTGCGCGACACACCAGAACAACAAAATCTTCAACTTGCATTCTACTATAAAACTGAAGACAACTGAAATTGGTGTTTAAATGTTGTTCTTTTTAAAAGTTCAATGGTAATTTGAAAACATATAGGCTGAGTAATTTGTTGGATGGTTGGGGGGGAGGGGGCGGGGACCGAAAATATTGCATCTTTGATTCTTAGGGGTAAATTTAGTTGCTTGGTTTGGCTCACGAAAGATGGATTTGGCAATTAAATTTAGCAAGCAATTAGCCAAATTGCTAAAATAAAACAATTGCCAGCTTAAACCCTGATTTAGCCTAGCTAATTCAATCTGCTTATCAAGTTTTAATAACTCTTGAGCGCTAGAGCATTCTCTAGTCTGCGCTTCTTGTTGTTTTAATTGGGCTTTTCTCGGTCACGAATTTGTGCCACCTGGTCAATTAAAGCAAGCTCATGTGCTCTACGTTTATCTGCGTCAGCAATTTTAAAGTTTCTAACTTTAATTCTTCGGCTTTCAAGAATAGTTCATTTTCTTTCAGAGCTATTTCTCTCTTAGTTTGAATGGGTGAGTCTCTTTTTTCCATAGCACTCACTAGAGTGTCGGCAAGTTCCGTTAATGAAATTTTATCATTGTCAACTGCATCCCGTAAACTTTTAACTGAAATCTGTTTGGATTCGCTTACTGCTCAACTTAGGTCTAACCAGGCCTTTTTAAGACCTTCAACAATTTCGTCAAAAGTAGCCATTTTGGAAATTTTAACGTTAAGTTCAAAAATACAGCCTGTATAAATGAATTACAGAATTAAAATACAGCCGCAAAATTAATTCAAACTTTTAAGTTAGAACTGAGCACGAATTTAAACGTTTCTCACTCTAATCCAGTAAGTTTTAGCAGTAGATACACTTTTTAATAATAGTTAAATTATAAAATACATAAAAATAATAATTAAAATACATAAAAAGAACTACAACACTAGGCATGGCAGGCCAAAGCATATCCTATGCACACTTATCCTGATTTGCACAATCGCTGTGCGGTCAGTCATTCACTCCAATCACCCACCGTCGATTGAAGTCAATTAATCCAATGGCGTTGCACTAGAACGTCTCTGGATCATTACACTGTGGCGATGGTTGGCGTATCCAAGGGCACAGTCGTCTGCACAGGAGCTCCTAGTCCGTTGTTGGCCGGCTTCTCCACGCAGGTTACGGGTTTGATGCAGGCATCTCGACTGGGAAGGCGTCCACTCGGTGAAGCTGCAGTTCCAGTCGTCTGGCTCCAGGAACGCCGCTGTTACTGGGGCGTTGGGGCATTGATTTGGGCGGTAATGCAGGCGTCTTTTTCGGGTGACTATTTTGACAGAGTCACAGACATCTTTTTCTTGCAACTCTCATCTTAGTTGCAGTTAAGAGATTGAAGAATTGTTCAACTGTAGTAGAATGGCAGGGGGAAAAACGCTTGAAGGAACAGCACCTGTTCATCCCACCGCTGCCACCAAATGTAGTGGCTGAAGCTACGACTGTTGAGGTGTTTGTAGCCTCGCCGACATCAAGATGGTTTTGATGCTTAATTTTTTAGTTGGGGTGGCGGTTTTTACTTTTGCGGAAACAGCACACATGTACTACTGGCCCAGCATGGGTGACAGAGTCATTGGTCCTAATCGTAGGCTAACTAGAACAGCTTAAAGGGGGGGGGGGGGTATTCGCTGCCACCAGGTGGGTGTTTTAATTGCAGCCCTGAGTTTAAATATCAAGTGGTTTTCTTAAATAATTTAACTCTAGGAATTAATCGTACTAGTAGAATCACTGACGTTTTAAATACTCTTGGTTTTATTAAAATGCAGAAAAATATAAACAACAATTACATTTCGGTTCAACTAGCGTCAACAAGAAAGCTTTACGGTAAAAGCAACAAAAATTTACATTAAATTCAACTCAAACTTCACATCACGATGTAAAGAGTAAGATTACAATTTCGAATAGAAAATGTTGTTGGGAGTTCAATCCAGAACTCTCTATTAAGTGCAAACCACGGGAATTACACGAAATAGTCCAAGACTATGTTTCTTAAGTCCGACCTAAGATCAAATCTTCCAATCAGTTAGATTCTACATTATTTGGGTATCCACCATTGGAGGACGCGGCTTCAGCAAATAAGCAATCTTTCAGATTTAGTTTTTAGATTAAATTAATTAATAATAAACACGGTGAAGTGAAAAACATCAAAATTCCAGTGTTACCTGGTTAATTTTTGTTTCTACTGTCTATTGAAAAAATACATTACCAAATTTTTAGCATTCTTCTCTCAATGCTGTTTCAACTAGGGATAAAACAAGTTCTTCTGGTTCGCTAGCTACTGCGCAGTGGAGCTGCGCAGCTCCCATCGTATATATAGTCGAGGCGAAGCGACAAAGCTCACCTTTTCGACACCTCTACCCTGCCCAAATGGCAATGAGAGGGGAGGAGGGCGGGAAGCCGGGTAATGTATTTTTCAATAGGCAATAGAAACAAAAATTAACCAGGTAACACTGGAATTTTGATGTTTCTACTTGCCGTGAAAAAATCCATTACCCAATTTTTAGCATTCCCTCTGACTTCGTCAAGGCGGCGGGAGCCATTTAATCGTAGTCCCCTTAGCTAGCGACCGGCCCCTGTAACACAAAGTGGATTACAGCGAGTCCAAGGATCAAAGTACTCGGTGGGCTGCAAGGCCCAACGTGGTACTAGCCGACGGCATGATAGGACATATCCCGGAGGTAATGGGAAGTGAAGACGGTAGGATGGCACCAGGAAGCGGATCCCATGATGTCTGTGATGGAGATGTTACCGAAGTGAGCCCAGGAGGTAGAGATGGCACGGAGTTCATGCGCCGTGACCTTAATACCTTCCGTGAGGCAGTTGACGTCAATGGTTTCATAGGCTTGGAGGACGACGGTTTTAATCCAGGAAGCAATCATTCGCGCGGTGTAACGGCGGACGCTATGACGGCTTAGGTGCTTGTAACGCCCCCAGTTTCCCTGGTGTACGTGGAGTATCAGCTTAAGGTTCAACGGTGTTTACGACGACTTTTTACGTTCATTAACACAGCATGGGCAACTGTCCAAGTATGGGGGATGGAGCGCCGGTCCTAATTAAAGGGGCCTAACCTTAAACCGTCGGTATCGCTGCCACTAACGGTGGATTTAACAGTTCAACTAACTAAATTTAAATGATGGGCTACATATTTATATTTTACACTAAAAGATATTTAATCAATCTAGCAAACGATTGAAGCTTAAAACTCCTGGTTTTATTTTTGCAACAGAGAATGAAAACAACACTTTACATTATAGCTTGCTTCGGAAAAGCTTTTGAATTAAATGATTTAAAAGTAACAAGTTTGAATTTACAAAGTAGCAATTCACAATTCAGACAAACAACGCTTGTGTTTAAATAAAGGTTACATTTTCACATTTGAAAAAGTAATACTGAGTGCTCCCGGAGACACCCGCAAGACTAAACAGCCGCAACTGATAGTAGTCTATCTGACAGTATGTTTCATACACGATCAACCGTCCACAGTTATGTTTCTAAGTTTTCCAAGTACAAAAGGTCAACCTCCCTTAGTTCGCGCAGAAACTGTTCTAAGAAATAAAAAGCCCGGCAATTTTACACTTAGGCATCAGTGTGTTTCTTTTGACTTCCACAAAGATCAAACCGTCATTTAGTTTAAGTTAAAAATCCATCTAAAATAAACTGGAAAAATTGGTTTTTAGGAAGAGAACCACTCTTATGTTATGGGGTGAGAGAACCTGAGATGCCGCTACAGGCGTCACCACCATAATTTTCTTCAAGCTACAGGGTGTTTCAACAAAAACGCTACACGTCGAATTTTTGTAAGTCCAACAACCATTCCCCGTCACTATAACCCTTATCCCTTGTAACGGCGGACGCTACGACGGCTCAGGTGCTTGTAGCGCCTCCGGTTTCCTGGTTTGACACGGAGATTCAGCTTAAGGTGTTGTGGTGATTATTGCGACTTTTACGGCATAAGCACAGCAAGGGCTACTGTCCCAGCATGGGGGATGGAGCGCAGGGTCCTAAATTAAAGGGGCCTAACCTTAATACTGCTGGTATTTCACTGCCACCAGCGATGGAAATTTAACCGTTTACAAAGAGCTAAACTAAAAATGGTTTACATATTTATTTACACTTAAACAGTTAATCAATTAGCAAACGAACTGAAGTTTAAAACTCCTGGTTTTATTTTAACAACAGGGAATGAAAAGCACACTTTACATTTAGTTTGCACGAAAGCTTTTGAAATAAAGTATTTAAAAGCACAAAGTTTGAATTTACAACATGTAATTCGGTTTCACAAGTTTTGACTAAAACGACGTTTGTGTTTCAGAATAAAACAATCAATTAATTTTTCGAATAGAAAAAGCAATACTGAACGCTCTGCAGAGACGTCCGCAAGATTGAACAGCCTCGGCTGGTTACAATCTATCAAACAGTATGTTTCAGACACGCATGAAAGATCAACCGTTTCACAGTTTTGTTTCTAAGTGATAAAACAGAGCCTTAAACCTCCCAGAGTTGCTGTTTCTAAGTCAACTCCTCAAATTATAAAAGACTCGGCTGCTTATAAAGTCCGTCTGGAGTGAATAACCAATGAATCCCACACAAAGATCAAACCGTCAGTTATTTGAATTAATGTTTAAAACAAATAAGAAAGGAGTTGGTTTTTAGAAAGAGTACCACTCTGACGTTATGGGGTGAGAAACCTAAGATGCCGCTACAGGCGTCACCACCATAATATTCCCTAGCTAGAAAGAGTTTAAGTTACGTTTTTAAACTAAAATTTAGACTTGCGGGGTCCTAAATTAAATTTTTAAAAGCTAACAACAAACATACGAACCACTGCCATTTTGCCCGGCATGGCATCCCACGGACATGGCGTCTCCACTCCCGACTGTCGTGACCCTTCTCTAGCTCGAGATCTGTGAGCTGTGCTAACTATGCATTCTGGGGCTGGGGTTTTATACACATTACCGGAAGTTGGCGCGGACGCCGAGGATAGCTACGGGGGTGTGATTGGCCGAGGGCCTCGAGAACAATGGAAAGTGGGAGGAGAAGTCGGTTGAACAAAGGGACTGGGTGCAGAGCCGTTTGAAGGAGTAGGGACATGTAAACGGAAAAGACAGGCCTGTTTTGAGTTTTACTCAATTGAACATTGGGAAATAGGCCTTTATTTTGAATTATTGGCTACGGATTGAATATTTACATGTTTGTAACGTGAATAGGCTCTTGTTAAAGCTTGATACTTGGCTCTGGGTAATGCAGAAAGCATTACTATTAAATTAACAAGCTTTAACTGTAAACTGCAGTGTTATACACCACAACTAGTTTTGGCTGGGGAGGGGGGCAAAAAGGGGTTTTCGAAGTTTTTGCACAGTTTGACTTTCGGAAATGGGTTAAACAGGTCTTTTTTAAGAATTCTTTTGGTTTTAATAGTAGTTCAAGCCAGTAGCAGTGTTTGGTTGGGTCCAGTCGGGCTGAGAGGAGAACTAAAACAAACATGTATACACTGAAAATTCGTGTCCGGTAGAATGCCTGGACCTGGACATTTAGTGGATTCAAATTTGAGCGGCGTCCAGGTTGAAGAAAATGTAAGAAAAAGTCCGGAAAATCCTAAAGCCTGAAGAAGGCGGCAGTGATCGTCGAAAATTAGCGAGATTAGGTGGTCTCGGCGAAGTGAAAGTGAGCGAACTGAAGTTAAATTCGTTTTTACGTTTTGTTGAATTTGGAGTTTCACAGTATAATGTTCCATAACGACGTTTGGGGCTTTATGCCCGAAAAGAAGAGTGATAAAATCAAAATATACAAATACATTTTATAACAATGGCGGCCATGATGAAGTA
>JAHWFP010029941.1:0-12158 GCA_023313725.1 Lithobius niger
AGAAACAAAGCAAAAACGGAGAACACACGGTTTTAGTTAGCGACACTGAGGAGATTTACAGTGAGCCAGTGGAAAAGATTTATGTTACTCTTAAAACTTTACACTATAGTCTAAAACATACCTTAGTGTCGTTAAGAGGTGAACTGGTTAAGGTGGCAGTTTGGATTTTGTCCTTACTACCTCGATGATCGAGTGCCAAACCGTGACTCAGTTCGACACCGCACAAAACCACCAAGAGAAATATGCTTTCCCTACGAAAAAACATCGGGAGGAATTTCAGATTCGCTCAGTTCAAAGAATATTATCGAAACCCTCGATTAACCTGCAGTCAGTGAAGACTGTGTTGAATGTTGTCGTTCTTCACAACGAGTTATATACGTAACAGTCCGGTACTTGAAATTCAATGCCCTGCCACCTAGTCTAACAAGTCTTTATCTTCAGTTTTGCCACCAAAGAAATTTATCGGTAATAACATGTGGTACTTTTCATCAGTTTTGCCATCAAAGTAATTTATCGCTAGCAACGTATGCTGCTTTCCTTCGATATGCGTGGTAATGGTACCGACTACTAAAAAGCAAAGCGTGTGAAACATCTCGTGGTAACCCACAATAGGGAACACGAGTCCTTTGTTGTTACCACGAATCGGTTCTCATTAAATGGGTGAGAATAAAGAAACGAAAGAAGAAGTAAACGATAGTAATAAACGAAGGCGCACAAAGGAGCGAACATTGCAAATTGCTAAAGATGACAAGATTGGAGCAACAATGGCGGGAAAAAATTCACGAGTCGTGATTTCGAGCGTCTGGTTACCATAGTGATCTAGACTCTAGTGGAAACAAAAACAGTTTCCAATATGTGAGCGCGTGAGAATAATTCAATCCGGTTGACCTCGGAATGGGCAAGAACTCACAAGCACATGATATTATGTTAATTTTCAACGCTAATGTTGGCGTTTTTTCACCTATGAACGAAAAGACAATGAATGTGAGGTCTAACAAGTATAAAATGATGAAAATAAATACTGCAAGGCACTTACAAAGCTTGGTAAAAAATATAAATATAGCTACCCTCCCCCAAACAACGTACAAGGTTGCTGTCATCTTGTTACGTGTGGTCACAAAAACGCAAGAAATTTTTAAACGATATTAACTTTTAAATAGTCGTACAATTATTTTCCAACGTTAGGGCACAGGAAAGTTTTTAATAGTGTTCATTTTTATCTTTTTTTCTAGGCTTTGTGGGTACCTTGCACTATTTGTTTTCATCATTGCATACTTGTTAGCCCTCATACTCATTGTCTTTTCGTTCATAGGTGAACAACCTCAGCCGATAAAGCGTTGAAAATAAAAAATGAAAAAAACTGTTGCTCTATCATGTTCGTGTGAGTTCTTGCCCAGTCCGAGGGGAACCGGATTATTTGGTCTAGTAGCATTGGAAGCCCAAACCAAAAGCCCAGGTTCGATTCCCGAACTCATCACGATGCGTGAATTCTTTTTGTCATTATTGTTGCTCACTTTAGTGAGTAAGGTTACTTTCCAGTGCAATATACAGGGAAAATCAAAAGCGCGACAAACCCACTCCCCACAAGAGCCCGTGCCCGTGCGTAGATTAGGGTTGCAAAAAAAATACAAAGCAAATTAAAAACGCAGTGGGAAAATATTTCCAGTATTAAAAAGCAGCAGTAATGCACTAAAGAAATCATTTAAAAAAAAAAGTAAAACTGTAAGACGCGTTAAACTAAAATTACACAGGAAAGAGAGGGAAAAAAAACACGGACAGTGCGAAGGTATGGACATGGTTTGGAAATAATCTAATGGAGTTGTTCAGTGGACGTGGACTGGTAATCGATAAAAATGGCAGAGACAGATTTTCCTTGCATTGTTGTTTTAATGGTTCGAGCTTTGATGTTATTAAATATCATATCAAAAACCAAAACTGGTAAAAGGGGCCGCCAAGTTCCGAATGGTTCGGCCCTTGAAAGGAGTGGTATCAACACACCAAAACATTCGCCAAGTTAATCGCACCGCTTAATAGTTCGAAGGTTAAATGAAAACTAGAACATTGCTACTTTCGGTAGCAATGCTCAAGTTTTCATTTAACCTTCAAACTAATAAGCGATGCGATTAAATTGGCGAATGTTTTGGTGTATTGATATCACTCTTTTCAAGGGCCGAACCATTCGGAACTTGGCGGCCCCTTTTACCAGTTTTGATATGATATCACTCCTTTTTAAAAAATTGTGTATTGGCTCAACTCCACTACTGTGCAGAAGTGTACTATAAAGTGCCACGTCAACAAGACATTGGTTTTCAACAATTTGCTACTACCTTTTGCCTATAGGTCGAACCATTCTCAACTTAGTTACTTCTTTATGGATTTTTGGTTTGGTTTTAATTTTGTTATAATTTGTATTACAATATTTAGTTAGTTTTGGTGTGTTGATATCAATCCTTTGAGGGGCCGAACCACTCTCAACTTAGTGTCCTCTTTACCAGTTTTTGGCTTGTTTATATTGCTTTGTTTTTACAGTTGGTTTATTTTTCGTGAATTGGACGTGAATACAATTTCTTTGCAACGTTGTTTAGATTTATCGTGATACACTAAGTTGAGACAAGAATTTATAGGGTCGGATAGAAGAATTTGTCACTAAGACCACCTACTGAAACGTCTTAGATTCATTCCTTTTAGTTCCGTCAAAGTTTTGAGAGTGCGCCATGAGTTTTATGTGGGAATTTATACTCAAGTTTTCAGTCTAAAATTAAACTAAACGAAACTTGCTTGTATTTAATTATTATTTAGTTTAGTTTAGTTGTAATTTAGTTTACTTTTGATTTGGGCTGAAAAATGAGCAAAATTTGCCAGATGGAACGTGTGGCGCCTTCTGAAAACTCGGTTGGAACTAATAGGAATGAATGTAACGCGTTTCAATAGGGACTTTTTAGAGTTACAAACTCTCCTCCCTAACCCTATATATTCTTCTTTGAGGGCAATTAAGGGCACTGTACAGGAATGGCACTGGGCTTGTCGCCGTAGTCGCCAGGAATAGGCGATGTTAGCCTTTTTACTTATTGGTGACGCCCACCTTACTCTTTGCTTCTTTTGAGGGGGTTATCCCACCTGAATGTCATTGGTGTCGACGGCCACTTACGGTTCATCACTTGCTTGTTGATTGTCACCATCACATTGGTGTTCGTCGCCATTTTCATCGTCCGCAAGACATAGCGTGTCATTGGGTGATAAGTCTTCCTCCTTTCCGGGATCTTTAATTTTTTTTCAGCAGGTACTGGTGTATAATAAGATCTCGATTTGGGGCTTGTTTAACATCTCTGTAATTTGTGGTACAGTGCCAATCCGGACCACTACACTGTGACTGAGGTTGATGCTAATGACCTAGCTGTCCCGCACAATTAAGCCTTAATCCCCCCTTAATAAGTTAAACCGACTAATGGGATAAGAAAGAGTTATTAAGAGATTAAAGAACATGATTATTATTAAAATATGCTTACTCGTATAATATACGGATGCAAGCCTTAAAAATACTTGATGCTCTAAAGGAACAAATACGAGAAAACTATCTGCCATCAGCGTAGCACTAATACGTGGAAAAGAAGCACCGGCGTCAAAAAAGAGCTTCTTTTTCACATATTAGTAAGACATTGATGACTTTCGTATCTTTTACTTGTGTCTATTCTTTTAGAGTGTTAAGTTTTTTTTTAGGCTTACATCCGTATTTTAATTGCTTAAGCGTTTTATAAAACTAATGTCTTTATTTTTTGTTGGAGATATGTGTCAGATTAAATAAGTAGAATTGTGATATATGAGATAATCGCGAAAAAGACGATAAATCAAGGTAATAAGACAATAGCTTTTTGAGATAAATCAGGTAAAACAAGATTGGAGAATAACGAGATGACAAGATTTGACACAACTTAGACACAATGAGATTACAAGCTACGACATAAAGGAGATAAACGAAATACACGGCCTTGTCAGTATGGTCCTGGGTTTGATTTTCCGCACAGGCAGTCTGACTTACAAGACCAAAAGGCAACGTAAATAGGTTTGCGTATGTATTTATCTAACTCTTGTTGACTGTCGGTTTTCGGCCCTGAGTAAAACAAAAGTTGTAAGACAACGGATAAGCGAGATTTGATGTAAATGCGAGAAAAGAGATACACGGTTTAGGCTAGATATCTAATAAATATGGATGTAACCCTATTTACGTTGTCTTTTGGACTATATGTCTTGAAATCAAAGACCGCGGTCCTACCGCTGAGCCATACTGACACGGCCTATCGGCTTTCTGTCCTGTTTAATAGATATCTAATATTATCCTAATATGTATCCTAACATTTATTTTGAAACTAAGTTCCCTCGCCATCATGATTTCTAAAATTTAGGCGTTTTCGTTACCGTGAATTTCGTTAGTTGATATAGCTACATCGTTTTATCGCTTACTAACCACTGTACTCTCTGTAGACACCAACACATACAGCCTGGAGCGCATATGTGACAAGCTCACACGAGCGGCAGTATGCTGCGGCGTGAAGCGCATTTTTCTACCGGATTGCAGTGGGATACGTTTCGTCAATACCTATTGTAATTTTTTGCAGTTTTTAGCATTACTTTCTCATTCACTGCTTAAATTAGAAGGATGGGTTTGCCCGAAAGTAAGAATAACTTGATGAAAATTGTAGTAGTGGGCGTTTGTTTATCTGAGCGTGTACGGTCAATTAATTTTTTTATTTTGACCAAGTGACCGCGGACCGGCGCCCAACCATTCACGGACCGGCGCCCAACCGTTCACGAACCGGCGCCAGTCCGCGGACCACACTTTAAGAAACGCTGCTGTAATCCACTTTTGAATCGAGATCCACACAGTAAGTTATTACGAATGCACTGTTTGCTTGTAAGTCCACACTTCTGAAAAAGTAACCTGAAAGACGAAGGTGCTAAGAGGCAACACTTTTCTAGAAACTTTATTGAAAAACTACGCAAGATATTATTGGCATTGACAGCTATAAAACCTCGTAAACACTTACATCTTGGGAGCGTGGGGGCAAATTTCCCAGAAGCTGATACTTTTTTTTAGCAATATTAAACACCGAAAGTTTCAACTTTGAGGTCCAAAAATGTATTTTCCCTTCAGTTTGGTCAGTGATATTTTTTGTGACTTACAAGTCACAAACGTGCATACAAAGTTGGAAACCAACTTTGCTACTTGCGCTCCAAATCAGAAAAAAATGCAAGCAGTAAATAAAGAATAAATCGCAAGCTGATTTATGACTTTTAGATCACCACTGAGGAAGACTGAATAATTACTAAGCTCTGCAAGGACCTTTAGCCAAAATCCTCCCCAGTAGTAAAATAGTTAAAGCTCCCAGCCTATACTTTGTTCCACATTATGCTTTCAGAAAACTGACTGTATGACACCAAATTTTCTTCCACTACGAGTGCAAAAAATCCGTAAACATCCCATTCGTAAACTCTAATAGTAACTTTGCTGAGTGTACAAATGTGAAATCAACATGTTTTTGCACTCTTAGTGGAAGGAAACGAGTCGAAATCCAGTCAGTTTTCTGAAAGCATAATGTACATACTATAACAACATAACATACTATATAAAGCATAACATACTATAGTTAGTGGGTAGTCCTGGGTTCGAGTCCCAGTGAGGCATTTGTCTATTCTTTCTTTCTTAGGTTAGTGAGAGATACTTGAAGTATGGCATTGACGTAAACGGATTCACGTAAAAGTATCAAATTGACTGTCTTCAGAAAGTCAAAAACTAAATAGTTAAACTACTTTTTAGGAAAGGGAACACTCATAATTCAACAATTAAATTATGTGAAGATACTATTAAACTACTTTTTAGGAAAGGGAACACTCATAATTCAAAAATTAAATTGTGTGAACATACTAGAATTTTATGCGTACTAAATTTAGGAGACTATATGTTATAATTTTGACAGAGAAATTTGATAACAAATTTAGAAAATATCTTTACTAAAAATACTTATGGATTTAAAAAACAAAGGCCATTATATACCAATTATCTTAGCAGGTTGCCAGTTGAACTAACAAATTGGATAAGTGGAGAATCACAAGAATGCCATTAAAACAGTGACAAAATGTTAATACTTATCTTGTTCTTGTTCATTTTGTTAAATTTTTTTATTATTGTGTTGTGTATGAGTAACAATATTTTTTCACTATCAATTTAAACACCAAACTTTGTGTTATGTCTCTTCTATGTAGGCCTAGTTTGTTTTGTCAAGATGCAAAAAAGATACCAAATGCACCCAAACAAATCCACGTAAAAGATTTTTGGATGCGATCTGAATAAAAATACAGATATTAAAAAAAGTGCATTTTTATATACTCACAAGGTCCGCCTTTAATGCAGACCATTTGCTTTGTTTTCTCTGTTTATGTTTAGCATCATGGCACGCGGCATACCCATATCTTATTCAAGGAACCAGTTGCTTTTGAATAAGGTGTCATTTTTGTTATATAATAGACGTTATCAATTGTAAATAAAAAATTTTTTGTGGAGATTTCACCTTCGGTGAATATTAATTTTGAAAAAAAACCTCAGCGACATAAATAAAGGCAAATTATAGTAAATTGTTCAGCAACAAAAAAGGGAGATCAAACATTGTAAATAAATAGACGTCTTATATATCTCAACTTAATTAAACTTACAAAACACTGGCAATGTCTTAAACAGAGGATAAAATTACTAAAACTGAGTTTGGACGTTATATTTCGCCAGGCTCACCCAGGCTCTTGGCACTACGTAACATATTTCCACATGTATTGATCGTGTGTTCAAATGCACACGGAGAGCCATTTTTTACCTAACTTGTGTTAAATGGCTCAACAGTAAAGCATTAGACGACCACCAAATATCGATATAATACGTATTGTATCAGCAGTAGTCAGGTCTTAGCAAAAGTAATGGGGTTTAATTGTTTTTAATACTTATACACTGTAATGAAGGCATTGCCAACGTGTTTGATGTAGTTTTATTGATGTAAAATAGTGTTTTTTTTTCTTACTGCCTGTTGCGTCCATCTATTTGATGATAATAGTGAAATGAGTAAACGAAGAGAACATACGCACCAGAACCACTGAAGAGAACATACGCACCAGACCCACTGAAGAGAACATACGCACCAGACCCACTGAAGAGACCATACGCACCAGACCCAACTGACAATTGGTAACGACCATCAAGGATATTGTTGGTATACTTGTGTAGACCAAGGATAGCCCATGGATATTGTTGGTGTACTTGTGTAGACCAAGGATAGACCACGATATTGTTGATAAAGTTGTGTAGAATTAGGATAGACCACGATATTGTTGGTACACTTGTATAGACCAAGGATAGACTAAGAATATTGTTGGTATACTTGTGTAGACCAAGGATAGACTGAGAATATTGTTGGTATACTTGTGTAGACCAAGGATAGATTAGGGTATTGTTGGTATACTTGTGTAGACCAGGGGGGTAGACCAAGGATATTGTTGGTATACTTGTGTAGACCAATGATAAGCCAAGGATATTGTTGGTATACTTGTGTAGACCAAGGATAGACTAAGAATATTGTTGGCGCACTTGTGTAGACCTAGGATAGATTAAGGATATTTTTGGTATAGGCTTAGTATTATGAAGAAGACTCTGGAAGTACATGAACTCTCCACATAAACACACTGCAAAGAGAATTTGTGGCACACCAAATTGCACACCTAAAGGACAGTAGGGGTTTACACCATAGATGAGAAAGTTAACTAGAAATCGCATCTTAACTCTTCCAAGCCTTTGCATGGCCTAGCGGTAGTTGTGGTCACTAATACTGCTGACAATGCTTTGGTTTCGAAGCAGCATGGAGTCAGAGCATTATGAGAGGTGTTAGTAGCCGTAACTACCGCCAGGGACCTGGGTAGGCTGGGCAGAGGCAAAATGCCCATACTGGCCTAGTGTAACCTTACTAGGTCTCTAAAGGTGCTTAGCAACTATTTTCTTACACACATCAAAGGCCAACTTACTTAAATGTATATCTAGGCCTGAAAACATTGTATATTGTAGTGAAAATATGACTTTTAGTGAAAAAATAGCACAGTGAAAAATAAGTTTACAGTAAAAAGTACAGCAAAAATTCCTTATAGTGACAATATAGCACACTGAAAAAATGACTTGTAGAGAAGAAATAGCACAGTGAAAAAAATAGCTTGTACTGGAAAAATACCTTGCAGTGAAAAAATAGCACAGTGAAAAATTAGCTTGTATTGCAAAAATAGTACCGAATAATTTACTTAACGTTATGGCGAGAATAATTACTCCTTTTCAAACCCATGGTACACCTCTTGCCAGAGATCCTATCAACCACTTTAGAAGAACAAATATAACACCACAGACAATCAGTCTACTGGGCTACTGCACGCTCCTTTTCAGGCAAACTTTAAATTTAGAAATGCATCACAGAGTGGCCCTGTACTCTCGAGATAAATGCAAACACTGACAATGGTAGCCAGAATCGGAATAGGACGGACATCTTGGCGATTTCATTCACATACAGGCGATTGATAAGTGATCAGTCACATCCACAATCATGCTATTGAATTCGGAATTGTTTCTTAACAATAAAACGTCCTTCTTGACTTGCTTTCTTCACAATAGGTACTGCAAGAGGCTGTTTGATTTAGCAGCAGCTCCACAGAAATTGGATCTACGTTTTCAAACTCTTATTGCTGATAGACAGAAATTGTATTAGCGTGAACTAGTCAAGCATTGAAAAATGCTATGTTTTGTATTAATTAGGTTTTGTAAGACATGGTGCCATGCAGTAAAGTGCCAGCTTGTATGTTTTGTATTAAAAACTATGAAAAGTAGAAATAAAACAGACAACGCTAATCAAATAGCTAATTCGATTTAATTAACATGAACATCCACAGTAATTCTCCACACAAAAATAAATAAATGTTTCATAACAAAAGTCTGACTAATTGACAACAACGGAATAATTTAATCAATCAATAAAGTGACTAGAAACAATGCACAAAGCAAAGCGAGGTTTCTGAATACTAACGATCAAACCAAGTCACAATGGTGCCGCCCAAATCAAATTTAATAAAACACTATTCGAAAATATCCACCATATAATTGATGGTATCCTTTAGGATAACTAATTTTGGTGAGGAAACGTTAGACAAGTGCCTTAATACAGATATCATAGGTACGCATGTACTGACCGGATTACCTTACGAATTGCTGACGAAATCCGATGAATATCTTTATAAAAAACATTTGAAATGCACAATGTTGATAAAACTACTGTCTCCAAGGCAACCATCTCGACTCGTTTTAAATGTTTTGAGATGAACAGGTTTCTGTGTGGCTACTTTGAATTCGGCCTGTAAAATCGTATGATTGTTTGGGATAATCCTACGATCGATGGCTGGATTGGGATAAGGAACGTGGAATATTCAACCGCTGTTACTATGTACGAAAAAGGTAGGATTTGCATTAGAAATCATGATATGATTTGCTTTCTAAAGCAACCTTGCAGACATTGTATACAACAATTGAACATAGTTAACTTCGTACACAAGACAAGATTAGAATCAGTGGTGCACCCTGGGGTAAAAGGCAGAGGGGGATACGTTCCCTCCATTCCCCATGACCCACAGCTAATAGTAAAATTTGGCAGAAATAGACAAATAAAACATTTCCTGCAATTTAACCAAATTCTTAATATTAGCTTTTTCAATGTGCAAGGCACCAAAATTGCTAAAAATGAGCCAAAAGGGTTCCAAGGGACTTAAAGCAGCCCCCTTCCTAGTACACCTTATTCTAATTTCGAGCCCCCCCCCCCCAACTGATTAGCATAAAAACGTTTTCGAATACGTTTTGAACTATCATGTTTTCTTCTATAGAATATTGATTGTATCACTAAGTATCAAGTATTATTAAAAAGTTAGCCATATAAAACAGAAGATTTAAAGTGCCTCTGCATTACTGAATTTATGCAGAAACATCTTTACCCATTAAAAGAGGAGTCTGGTAACCAGTAAGTCGATACACAAATTCACTGAGGTATTAAAAGTAGCAACTATTGGGTAAACCATTATTATGAACTCATTAATTGAGATGACATTTCCGTGATTCGAATCAACGAACTCAATAACCAATGACCCAACTACTCAGACGCCCAGTGGTAGTCTGAGCCATCTCCTCCAAGGTCAAAACAAAGACCTGGCTGTAACTAACTGGACTCCATAACAGATTTGAAGGAGCATGGCCAGGGCTACAAAGTTTGTTGGGTCGAACCCAGTCACTTCATCTAAAAGAAATATTAGTCTATAATAAAGGCTTCGGAAACGTAGTTATTTTTAGTTTATGATTTGGCTATTGTGCAGTTGTGAGTCCTGTACCATAAACTCGTGAAATACATAACTGATTACAAATTGGAAAACACAATCAGTTGCAAGGGTTTTTTTTTAATTCAATATAATAACAATCCAAATGTTGATAAAGTAATGCCAAAGCCGAAAGTCTTCCAGAAATTAGAATGAGGGAATCGCAGGCTAAAATTCATGCTTACTTTGTAGTCCTAAGCCAGTATTCTTTAGCTTTGTTCCTGATTATGCAAATCGAGTTTGTCTTTATGAAAATTTGTTCATTAATCATTCATATAGGTTTATGATTTTAACTTATGTGAGTCTTTGTTACTGTAGTAATGGGTTTAATTGTTTAAGTTTATTGGTATTAGATTGATTAGCAATATATATGCGGATGCTGCAACGGTTGTTTACATCTTCTCGCCACAGTTTTTCTCTTCATTAGCAAGGAAGATTGAATTAGCCTAGCAGCTGTTACATAAATATTTAAGTGTTATAATGAAAATTTTATTACATATGGCAGCCATTTTAAAATGATTTACCAAATAAATATGACTATTTTTATTTACAAATTGTATGATTTATTATTTTTAAGTTTTTTTATGTGAAGCCTGTGTCACATATAAAGCACACATCACACTAAACCCAAAATAATCGCCATTAAATACCGACTTTCCTTATTTTGTGTCAAGGGAATGAAAACACAATAAGCAAATTCACTTTTAACAATTTAGTTCACTTAATATAAATAATTTATTAGCTTTTTTAATTTATTTTGATGAACATTTTTTTAGAGGAGCACCTTGGAATACTACAGACATTTAGCTACCAAGAGCTGAAAACAGTCATCCAGTTATCTTGCTTATCATCGTGTTTCAGTGACTCAAACAATAGTACGGTACATAGCAAACCCCAGTGTAATTGTTGGGGTGCTACCGCTAATTTGCATATAAAAACATACGACAAACTACTGTAATTAAAAGCAACACAATTCATGCCATGAATGTACAATTGTGAATTACGGACAATGTGTCCAAACTTTGAATGCCAGCATTCTGGGGCAACCAATCTCTTGTTGTGTTTGATTAGCCAGTTTACACGTAATTTACAGAGACGATAATGAACAAACCTTTCTTCGTTTTCACAGTGTTATAGGCCTGCAATGGTAGAACACTCAGTTTGGAACAGACTTCTAGCACTCACAGCACAAATAAATGAATACTGACTATTACAATGTCACTATTACAATGTCTGTAGCACATATCGCAAATGTTGAACTATTGTAAATAACTCCCACTTCGGAACCCTCAAACCTGGGTTGCAACACGAATGTTTTTATTCTGTGCTGAATTAGGCTGACTTCTCGACGTTTTCTTTGTTTTGTCGACTTCGGAATAAAGTGCCCTATCATCCATCATGGTGGTACCATCTGCTGGTGTAAGGCTAGAACTTATTGAGGTACGGGCTGTTTGGTTGGCTAGATAACCTCGCCGTATTTCGTCTTCATCATCGTTTCGATGCCGGCTTAACCTGTAATCATCTTCCACTCCAGCTGCATACAAGTCGTTTTCTAATGATGCTTCGTACGCCTGGTTTTCTTTTTCGGGGATGTATGAAGCATATTCGGAAATTATGCTACTACGACGGTTGTCGCGGGCATGTTGCAGTTGAAAATCCAAATTTGATTTCTTGTTTTGGTTACTTCCGCCGGCGTGGTTGTCATCAAGGGCTGTAGCCATCCAAGTGGACTC
>JAHWFP010029944.1:9539-26390 GCA_023313725.1 Lithobius niger
TACTCGCACCCAGCTTCCACCTGCTACCCATTTTGTCAAAAGGCAGACGGTGAGTCGGATAAGCCGCTGTGTCTCAGAACGTGGGTGTACAACAACATCCACAAAACTAAAGGAAAACTTAACAAAAACGTTATAGAAAAACCGTGGTTTAACTTGGCTCCGTGCGGAAGTATGTCCTTGTCGGAAGTTAGTGGTAAAATTAACTCCGTGTACATCAGCAACGACGCTCCCAGAACCGTAAAACTTTGGTGTAACGTAGATTACGGAGTCGTCGAATCTAATACATTCAACGAAAAGTTTTCGGATAAAGACTTTATGAATTTGATTTCTGAATAAGAAAAAACGATGGATATTCAAAATTACGATTTCTTCGTGCCGATCAAGAAACCCAAAAATCATCCATTTCTTCCTTCAAACATCAGATGCCTGATTATAGGACCGGCAAACTGCGGAAAGACGAACTTACTGTTTAATTTTATCTGTAACGAAGGATGGTTGGATTACGACAGATTATACGTGTACAGCAAAACTCTGTGTCAAGCGAAATACCGAGCTTTACAGTCTATATTTTCCGAAATTGAGGGCACCATAGGGCGGGAGATTGCGAGTTTTCACGACTCTCAAAACGATTTAATTCCTCCCGAGGAGTTGGACACCAAGTTTCGTAATCTCGTGGTTTTTGACGATGTTCTTTTAGACAAACAAAAAAACATAGAACGTTACTTCGCTCAAGGCCGTCATTCTAACGCCGACGTTTTTTATTGCAGTCAGTCTTACACCAGAATCCCCAAACAAGTGGTTAGAGATAACGCCAATTTATTAATCGTATTTCCCGTGGACGATTTAAACCTGAAACATTTGTACGAAAATCATGTCGGTCCTGACATGGAATTTCTGGAGTTTAAAATGTTGTGTAGAACGTGTTGGGACGATCCGTACGGGTTTTTATCGATCGATAAAACGTTAAACGAGGGACGTTATAAACGTACGTTTTCGTTCGATGACAAAAGAAAGAAAAAAAGATAACATGGAAAAGAAACGTGAAATAGTAAATCTCAAAAAACGTTTACGGGAAAAATTTTTGAATCAACGTTTGGACGAACGAGATCAAGAAGAATCTTTACAAGAATTTTTTAAACCCGTCGTTAATACTTTGAAACCTACCGTTGTTAATCCACCACCACCCGTAGCGAGTCCTGCGATTGCCGGTTTTCCAATGAGAAAACGACTAAAACGTATACGAATTATTACTCCCATAAAAAAAACTTATAAATCCGAGGATGAAGATGATGAAGAGTGGGAAACCACGGGGAACGAGACGGAGAAGTTTGAATCGCCGAAACCATCCGTCGAGCATTCAACTCCGATAGCGCGAGATCCCAATCTTTCCGATTATTCGACTCCAGCTACGCGAACCGAATACACATCTATCAGTACGGGTTTGAAAGTCACTCCCACACTTTCGGCAATACAAAACAGACGCGTGTCGACGCCTCCAGAACTTCCAAATTTCCCAACCCTCAGATCTTTGGATAGTCTGTTACCTGGTCAAGTCATAGGCCAAACGGCGAAATATTTTCTGATGAAATTTTTCGAAAATCCCAAAGAGACTGATCCTGTCTTCGGACTGCAATACGATATGAAAACTGGAGAAATGAGCATCGCTAATAAACCCGTAAAAATATTCGAGAACGACATAGTGGTCGGTGGTAATCAGTATGTAGGAAGACGAGGACTTTGGAGTTTGCTGGTTTTTAAGGATTTGAAGGAACCGTCGTACGCTCCCGAAGTCAAAGCGAGTTACGCTTCTCTTTTAAAAAACACTCACGCTATCTACCAAAACAACGATCCGGGCACTCGAAAACCTAAGTCGAATCGTAGTGCCAAGTACGTGTCGATAATCGGTCCTATCTGGGAGGATATGAAAACGAAGAAAAAGGGAACTGGTATGGTAAAAAAAACCGGGAGCAGGGTGGATTACAGGTACTACGACGATCCTAACGATCTGGTCGAAAGACTGAGGCTTTTGTACGGGTCAACCCAAGCTGGTCACGACGGTCACAGGAACGAAATGATAGAAATTTTATCGGAATTGGAACAACGAAGGGTCATCACAGCTAGAGAAAAAAAGAACGCTTATCAGAACTTAGGTTTGCGATAAAAAAAATTTTGTATAATAAAAAAAGAGGCCAAGATGAAGTATTGCGTGAAGTGTAAACGAACCACGCCTAACCGGCTCGAACCTCCTACTATTATTACATCGAAAAATAACAGAAGTATGGAAGTCTACTTTTGCGAAGTGTGCGGAACGAAAAGAGCTTCCTTCATCAAGTCTGGGAAAGGAATCGTAAATAAAATCGTAGACCATTTACCGGTAGAAGTTCATTTACCCGGATATCAATATTGCGGACCTGGAACAAAACTAAATCAGAGATTAGCTAGAGGGGATCCTGGAATAAATAAACTGGATGAGGCGTGTAAAGAACACGACATCGCCTACTCAAACAGCTCAAATTTAAACGAACGGCACGTCGCCGATGAAATTCTTATATCTAAAGCTCGAAAAGTACGTAAGGATCCTTCGACCTCTTGGAGAGAAAAATTAGCCGCTGCGATCGTTAAAAAAATCATGGGGACGAAGCTCAAGTTCGGAATGGGAAGAAAAAAAAAACGAAATGGATCAACTCGTAAACGAACTCCACAAACCAACGCGGAAACATTTTCCGAGGCGGAAAGTGATTGTGCGGAGTCTGAATGATCTATGGCAAGCGGACTTGGTGGAGATGATACCTTACTCTAACGTTAATAAAGGATTTAATTACCTACTGACTTGCATTAACGTCATGTCCAAGTTTTCTTGGGCCATTCCACTTAAATCAAAATCTGGTGTAGTCGTTACGGAAGCTTTTAAGAAGATTCTCGAAGGAACGACACCCCCTAAAAATTTACAAGTTGATTTAGGTAGTGAATTCTACAATAAAAACTTTAAAGCGCTCCTTAAGCGTCACAACATCAACCTGTACTCTACCCACTCTGAGATGAAAGCGAGCGTGGTAGAACGTTTCAACAGAACGCTGAAAACTCGCATGTGGAAACAATTCACCAAGCAGGGGAACTATCAATGGGTACACATTATTGATGAGTTAGTTTCACGGTACAATGACACGGTTCACTCCGCAACTAAACTAAAACCGAGGGAAGTAACCAAACGTCATGAATCGTCACTGAAAATTAAACCGAAACAATTGTTGAAAAAACCCAAATTTGTCGTAGGAAATAAAGTCAGAATTTCTAAAGTTAAGAAAATTTTTGATAAAGGTTATTTACAAAATTTTACTAACGAAGTTTTCACAATCCGTAAAGTCCAAAAAACCGAACCCGTTACTTATCTATTAAAAGACGAATTGAACGAACCGGTGCTCGGAGGTTTCTACGAACAAGAAATTCAAAAAACTCTCGTCCCCGATTTATTTTTAGTGGAGAAAGTATTAAGACGAAAGAAAGGTACAAATGGGAAAATGCTCTACTTCGTTAAGTGGAAGGGATATGATTCAAAATTTAATAGCTGGACTGATAACATTAGCAGTTTATCTTTTTAAATAATTTGTACTTGATTTGTAGGTACAACAGATCATATTAGGAGTTCGTCTGAATATTAATTTTCTTCTTTTAGCGGCAGCCATTTTCTCCAACCGAGATTTTCTCTGTTCGACAGTTTCTGTTGCAAGTTTTTTGCGAAAATCAGCGGCCATTTTCTCCAACCTAGCTTTTCTCTGTTCGATAGTTTCTATCGCACGTTTCTTACGAGCAGCCGCGGCTCTTTTCCTCTTATTAGCCACTATTTTTTCTTCTTCGCTTCGTTTTGGTATTTCAGTGGCTGATGCTTCTTCCTCCTCATCTTTTTCCAGCGAAGCTTGCTCTTCAGCTTCTTCATCCTCCATCGGATCGATTATACCGTCTATAAAGTCATGCGCTATACCCGTTCTGTAGTGACCGTGCGCTAATGTATTTATTCCATCATCCAACACGAATCTCTTATCGTCGTAAGGAGATATGGAAGATTTTGAAATTTCAACCGTAGCGAGCTGATGATCCTTACTTTGAATGCTCATCCACGTGGCTTTCGACGATGTTTTAGAAAATAGCGCTTTTTTGTGGTCTTCGTGACTGAGACTTTTTTGGATAAACGCTTTACTAATCCCTTTAGCCTTTCTTATACTCTCTTCCCCTACTAAAACTGAGTACATTTTTGCTTTCAGGCCTACAAATTCTTTCACCGGGATGCCTGCCGTCTCATCTTTCATTTTCCCCAGGACTTGTTTGTTTTTAATACTATACAGAGGATGCGATGGATCATAATTGCTGGTATCGAATCTATCTGACTCAATTTCCATGTCCCAGTAAAAGTCTTCAGTCTCTACCTCATAGAACAGGCTGTCGGTATCCGTGAAAAGTAAACGCGCTCGGTCTCCATATTTTGGACGCATGAACTCGTAGTGAAATTCATACATTGTGAGTTTGGAAAGTTCGAGGATGCAAAAACCGGAGTAAGTCGGTAAGTCGCACTTGATGTTACGAAGTCTCAAGTTTACTTGTATGAGATTTTCGTTGAGGATCTTGAATGAATCCGCGTGTGGCAGAGTGCTGTACTTGACAGATTTTTTTGGATTATCGGACAACTTCACGGATAAACGCCCCGATTTGTTTTCCATTGTCTTTCCAAATACCGAATTATTTTTCAGTTTGAAAAAGTCTTTTTCGAACGTCGTCGTTGCGAGTTGACGCTTCTCGGTGTTAAATTCTATGTAAGATTTTAGCCATTGCTTCTGACGAAATTTTAGAATTCTGTGAATGCCTTTCAAAATTAAACCGTGCTTCAAGTAGAATTGTAAATTCCTGTAATGAACTATATAGTTTTTCTTCGGGAGCAGGTTAGTCGTCAGTTTGGAAGTAGAAACGATCTTCTTGTTTCCTGCCATTTCTTTCATGAAGGGAGACACGAGTTTTGGCAATATTTTACACTTTTCCGGTGCTAAAGGATAATCGTTGTGATTATCGTGTAGTTCGGATGGATAGTCCAAGTCCACTTCCAATATATAACCGTATTCCGAATCTTTTTCAACCGATGCCAAGCAAAATTCGAGAATTTCTTTCCTCGTCAGCCAACTAAATCGATCGTAGGGAAGAAATTCCGTCATGGCTAGTCCGTATAAGTTGTTGACATCCAAATCTACTAGATATAGACTAGGTAAATTTTCGTCGTAAGTATCTGGTAGATATTTGTTATTGGCGATCGAATGCCTTTTCGACACAAAAGTTGTTCCACCTCTGATACCGGAAGTTATAAAGTTATGCTTTCCTCCGTGCGTAAACAGTTCTAGTTCGGCTTTGGTTTTTTTCAAGGCGGCAGCCCAACTAAACCCTGGTGTGGATACGTAGTAGCAAGGATCTATGCCGTCATTGACCGAGCAAGTTTCCCTGAAAGTCTGAAAAATGTCGGCTAGAAGATACACGTCGATCACCTGATATGCGAGATGGTAATTTTTAAAAACCTTCTCCTTCAGCAACTTCCAAACTGACGTTGCGTGATCGTACTCCGTGTCGGTGATGCCTTCACCTCGTAGAGAGGAGAAGAATGCCGCTTTAGGAGGTAATTCCTGGTCCTCAAACACATCCATAGACTGCACGTACTCGTACGGGTAGTGGCCTTTTTGCGTCAATAAATCCAAGATTTCTTCCTTTTTCGCTTCTGGCTCGAACCAGTCTACCGAATCGAGAGCAGTTTTTAAGATGGGGAAAGGTCGATCTTTCTTGTGGTTTTTAGCCAAAGTTTCGAGCGAGGAAGATAGGAAACTATAACTATCTAAAAACCGCAACCTTACCGAAAGGTCCTTTCCACCGAAGGAAAAGTACCGCGTAATGGTCATACTCATGAAACGCTCGGTGTTTCTAGCAAGAACATCTACTCCCGAAGGGAAGTTTTCTGTCGCAGAAATCAGTAGATGCATATCGTAACCTTCCAAGTTGTGGAAGACGACCGGGATAGTATTTATTGTCTTAGCCTCCAGATTGCACCTCTGAACTTTCCCGTGAAGTGGCAGTGATCTCTCACTTTATTGGAGATGATGACTTTGTTGCAGTAGTAACAAGTATCGGTTTTCGAGAACTGAATTTCATCGTCGGCAGTCATCATCAGATGTTTCGGTCGTGAGATAATCGAGGCAAACTTTTGAATTTCGCTATTCATACATTCGTAAAACTTATCCACCGCGTCCTCGCCGAGGTAGAATTTTTGACTCACGATTTCATTTTCTGGACCAACAACGACGTAGCCAAAACTAGTAGGCGAATGCAAACTGACTTTAGTAGACGAACTCGAGGATGGATCGGTGCTACTAGTTTGCACGGGTCTGAGCATACATTCGAAATCTGCATAAATTACCCAAGGATGAGGATTGCGTCTATCGTAGTGTAGGAATTTTAACGTGTTAGCGCCGGGTGGTAAGAAAGTTAGTACTTGCGCCCTATTCAATCTCACACATTTACTGGTGTGCTCCATCATGAATTGTTCTTTACCAAAGGCAGTGAAGCTGTTACGACAGTAAAATTTCCTGTTACTTCCAACACCTCGAAATCGGAGTACCCTATCAATATCGAGGATGGCGCAGTAATGAGTATTTCCTTTTTCGTCGGCTATGAGTAACAGGTCAATTAGTTCTCCTTCCATATTTTTGTTCACTCTCACCGGGTGTAACCCTATCGATCCCTTGTAAGAAATTATGTTAATGGACAAATTGTTGACTCGTTCGAAGGAATCAATTTGCCGTAGACTCACGGGGAACGTCAACATGGAATGGTCTACGGTATTCAAAAATGGTTCGTAATATTTAACTTTGGTTTCGTAGCACTTCATTTTAGCGGCTAAAACGGAATATAGAAAGCACTTTTCGTCAGAATTTTCCACATTCACTATAACTTCGCTTTTTTTGCGTAATGCACTCGGCAAGGGTAAGAAAGAACTAGGGCAAAAAGGATTGATTTTTGCCACTTTGACGGTTATACCCCAAACTTTCAAAAAGCGCCAACCACTACCTTTTTCTTCGAAAGTTTCGACTGACTGTTGTATTTTTTTGCAAGCATCCTCCAAGATTTCCGACACATCAGATTCATTGTAAATAGCTGTATAGAGGGACCAGAAATAGGCTCGCACGGTGTTGGAATCTCTGGTAAAATCTGCCTCTAAACACAGTTGAAATTTACAATTGGTCAGTTGATCCAAGCAAGTCGTGATTAGATATTTAAGCGGACAATACAGTAGATTGAGCGCTCGAGATGAATCGAGACATTCAATTTTACGGAAATAAATTCGATGCGTATCATCATGCACCAACTTGCACCTTACTTCACCTTCAATATCTTTCAACTCGTTTTCGAAGAGTAAACACTCTGGTCGAAGATCGGATCGATGGTTGGGAAGATGATGGATCAAATCTTGCTGAGTTGCGTAGACCTTTCCACAGTATGCACACATAAACGATGATTTTGAATTCATTTTCTTTTTCTTGAAAGAAAAATCGTTCATTCCTTTTATTATTATTCTTTTATTATATACGAAATAATTTTCCCCAAAAAAACACGAGGAAAAAATGAGGAGATAAATTGGAGTTCCTAAAAAAAAGACGAATTAGAATTAAGATACACTTAAAAAAAAAAAGAATATTCCTTACATAGGACTAACAAAATAAATGGAAATTTTTTGCATTTTATTTCTGGACCCTGCACGGGGAGTTACTACAACCCAAACGGGGAGTTACTACCAACCCATAAAGGGGAGTTACTGCCACCCTACAGGGGAGTTACTACCACCCGAGAGGGGAGCCAGTAGTGGAGATTCCCTAATCATATGGTGCATGTAGCCCTGCCCAACTGCACCAGGATTGGGAGGCCGTGTGTTCGAGTCCAGAACTGCATCTGGACTGAATTTTCCTCGTCTGATCTCGCCTTATATAGGGGCCTCCTCAAAAAAAATTTTATTTTGGAAGAGCACCAACTTTTTTATTTTTGAAACAGTACCAATTTTTTTATTTTTTGGAACTGTGTCAATTTTTTTATTTTTTGGAACCGTGCCAACTTTCTTATTTTTTGGAACCGTGCCAACTTTTTTATTTTTGGAACCGTGCCAACTTTTTTTATTTTTTGGAACTGTGCCAATTTTTTGGAACAGTGCCAATTTTTTTTTGGGAACTGTGCAAACTTTATTGGTGTGCTGCATCATGGGAAATATTTTCCCTATATAAGGAGAAATCCGACGAAGAGAATTCAGTCCAGATGTACTTCTGGACTCGAACACACGGCCTCCCAGCCTTGGCGCAGTTGGGAAGGGCTATATGCGCCATATTAGAAGTTGCACATATGCTATGGTGCATGTAGCCCTGCCCAACTGCACCAAGGCTGGGAGGCCGTGTGTTCGAGTCCAGAACTACATCTGGACTGAATTTTTTTTTGCTTGGATCTCTCCTTATATAGGGAAAATTATTACCCATGATGCATTGCACCGCAATTTTCCAAACGGGTGGTTGTCATGGTAACTGGAACCAGAATTGCCGCCATTTTTCTAAGATGGCCCCCAGGTTTCAGTTTCAATTTCCGAAATTATTTAAAATGCCCATAACTCGGTAACCGTTGGTCCTAGAGCAAAACGGAGAGAAACTTGGCCCCCATGCATGATACCCCGCCCGCAATTGGCCTCACCTATCAGTTGGCCCCGTCAAAAATTATTTTGGCCACCGAAAAAAAAAAATTGGCACAGTTCCAAAATCCGAAATATCCGAAATATTGACTTCCTTGAGCCGTGCCCTACTGTAGCCCATCCCGGAAATTGGGTACCTCGAATTTCGGCCCACCCTGAAAATTCGAGAACTGTCGATCTTAGAGCGAAGCGGTTCGGGATGTGTGTTCCCCAGGCTGTACCCTATGCGTGATCCTCTCTACAAAAAAAAAAAAGACACTTTCCCACCATCCTCCACATCAACTAAAACGAAAAAAGGTAGCAAAAGGCACACTCCTCCATATTGATGAAAACCGGAAGTGACGTCCCAACTTTCATCACATGACCGGAAGTGATGTCGTTACCCCCATTTTGATCACGTGATCGGGATATCATCATAGAAGATAGCAAAAGCATTGATAAAGAATGAAAAAAGGTAGCAAAAGGCACTTTCCCATCATCCTCCAGATTAACGAAAAATCCGGAGCTGACACCCCCACTTTTCATCATGTGATCTGAAGTGCATCAATACCCCCACTTTGATCACGTGACCGGAAGTGACATAATAGGAGGAAGCAAAAAGTACTTTCCCACCGTCCTCCACATCGACGAAAGCCGGAAAACAGATAGTAAAATGCACTTTTCCACCATCCTCCAGATTGACGAAAAATGGAACCCCACTTTTCAACAGATGATCGGAACTGCATCATTACCCCCACTTTTATCATGTGACCGGAAGTGGGGGGTATATATGTGTAACCGAATATCGTATTTTACCACTACTAAGGTGCATACCTGCAATATTCCCGTAACGTGAAGTCTGTGCCCGCAATATTCTCGTAACGTGATGTCTTACTGACAATCATTAATAATAACCCTGCGTACATCGTTATTTCAAAAAACCACTGTAACTTGAAAGAGATTGTTGTTACTATGATTTGATTAAACCGCACTTTTCGTAAAAAAGTCGTCTGTGTTTGGAGTGTCTGTATGCTCTTTGCCAAGTGTCCTTTTTGAATTGTGGTGCTCACGGTTTAACTTTAACTAATTTTTGCTTGTCTTAAAGTTCATTCGTGGCCTTAAAACCCCACTAGTGAACCCGGGACCTCTGCGGAACTCGACCCCTAGATTTTTATTTTCCCCCGCTGTCGGCCACCTAAAGACATGGGAAGATGTTGTCTCTAATTGTACCATCAAGAGCGATACACGGTTATGTTTTAAGCATTTTCCAGCGATGTCGTGTAGCCAAGTAGAATGAACCAATCATTAGCTGAAGTATCGTGTGCAAAAATAAAATTAGTGAAAACATTTGAATACAGCAGTGAGGTTTCACGTGGACGAAACAGTACAGCAACACTGCAGTATATGAAACCTTACAGGAAAGTTTATTTGTGTTCCTTTGCTGTTTTGACTTCGAATCAGTTCAACCTTACCTTAAGCATCAAACGAGTTCGTTTTTGTCTACTAATATTATCAATTGCAGCACAAGTGAACACATTATAACAAATAGTGTGATGATAAAACGCAGAATAAAACCAACTTTAATTACACATATAAAGTGGCAATAATTATGTGTATATTATGTTTTCCTTCAAATTAAACAAGACTTACGGCATACATTGTCCTTGCAGTTCTTTTGGCAAATTAAATTATATTTCCAACAATAGGTCGCAGGATAATATTGATATATTCGTTCCGGAGATACTGCAGATTAGTATATCGCATGGCGGTCATTTTTATGACGCTGTAATGTTTTTCTATATATTAAACAAAAAGAACATTTTGTCGGCCCCCAGCCAGGCCGGCTAAAAATAGTTTCTTTGTGCCTAAAACATACTTAACCTGATAATTTAGAATGACATTCCTCGAATGTGATGTTCCCCTGGAGGTTTCTTCCGGTGCGCAGCCGCCTGCTTGCATGTCCCTACTGCGCATGTGCGTGGCAGTACTCCCTTATAAAAGCGAGAGTGCGGACACTTTAGGCATACATTTTTCTCTCAATATGTCAGGCGGTGACTCGAGAGGGGAGGCAGGGCAGGAGTAGGTTAAGTATGTTTTAGGCACAAAGAAACCATTTTTAGCCGGCCTGGCTGGGGGCCGGCAAAATGTTCTTTTTTTTGTTGCCAAAACAACTTAACCTGATAATTTAGCATTATCAGTAGACCTCGTCAAAGGTTGGTGGCGGGCACCTTCCTGACGAGTGCCCCGGGATGCAAGCAGGCGTTCCCCCAAAAGATATTTTTATCTGGAAGAAAAAAAATTTGCACTTTATTCAGAACAGGTGTAGAACAGGAACTTGGACCTCTTTCGTAGGATTTGGTGGCCCTGAAAAGGGCCGTTGTTTGGGTCTTGCTTCCTTCTGGATGGCTTGCTTCCATCTGGGGGGCGGGGTTGGTTCCATCTGGGTGGCTTGCTTCCTTCATTGATGGCTTGCTTCTGTATTCTGAGTGCTTAATGGGGGGTGGACTACAGTTCTGGCTGCGACGATTGGTCCCAGCCGGAGTAGACCTGATTCTTCTCTCGACATGTGCTACGCCGTTATTTCGGCCATAATATGTAGTATAAGGACCCCCTGTATGTCAGTGTTATGATGCTTGTAGCATCTTCTAGCTATTGTAGAGTTGTTAGTCACACCCTATGATCCTTATATGTTTGTAGTATGTGCTAAGTAGTACTAGTGCACTAATGATATGTAATTGATATAAGCTAACTATGGTTCCTGTCTGCATGTATATTTATAGTTATGTGGTTGCTGTACTATTGCACCTGTACATAGGTGGAGCCACAGTAGTGCAGTTGAGAGGGTGAAGTGCTGTGAGGACATCTGGTGTTGCCTACTGGTACTTCGAGCTTCTATTTAAGCAATAGCCCTGGTCTCAGCTGATCAGTTCACCTCTGGGCTCTGGCCCAGCAACACTCCTCTCCTCTCCTCTGCACTGCCAAAGGTGAAGCCTCCTAAGCTGCCTGAGCTTTCACTGAACCACTGTACTGCCCGCGTGGACCGGAATAAACCTACCTTAGCCCTAACTTGGACTTGGTTACTTCTGGTGTGGACTTAGGACTACTTTTACCCTTAGCAAGTGGTGCATCGGCCGGGAATCGACCCCGGGTCGCCCGCGTGGCAGGCGAGCATTCTACCACTGAACCACCGATGCGTTACACCGATGCCTGAATTGCTCACTTAATTCAGGTCAAATGCAAGTTAGATTAGATAGTAATCCAGTTTTTAAACGAACAATGCTTAGAACAGGGGTTAAAATGTTGGTGGCCAAATGTGTTTCGTATTTATCTTTTTTAAGCAAGTGCTTGTGCAAACGCTGAAAAAAAAAAGTAGCGAATCTTGATTTTCCTATGCTGGAAAAATGCAAACCATTATGGTTAAGAATTTAACAGGTCTTACGATAAGATATTTTTCCTACTGCTTATGTTGATAAGCTGGAAAGTTAAATTGAATAAGTAAATAAGCAAGTTAGATTTTTAGTGTATAAAACTGTTCCATTATGATTTTCTGGTGAAGCAGCTCGTTGTTTTTTGTCTGCAAGACTTTTTTTTTTAGGTAATAGATCAGATTGTGAAATTGAATTTTTTTAAGTGTTTTTAAATTAACTTGTAGGCTATTAAATTTTGAATGAATTTGCAATCTGCAGGTACAGTCTAACGAAAAGTTTCACCAAACATTTTGAAGTGTGTATGCGTATTGTGAATAGTTCGAGTGAAAACTTAAGTCACAACAGTTTATTATGCTTGAATTAAATGTTGAACGCAACTTTTAAACTACAAGTGATTCCGATTGTGTATGCGACCTTGTCTAAGTTTTGAATGCAGGGTGTTTTTATTAGAAAACCTTGATGTTGAGATCGTTATCGAGCGAAACTTGTTAACTATGTTAATAACGCTAAAAATGAGTGAAGGGAATGACAGAAATTGCATTGCTTTTGGTGCGAAGATTTAACCCAAAAGTTATTTCTTTTATTATGTAAGAATTTAAGTTGGTTTGGAAATTCTGTGTTAAGATTGCCTTTTCTGTGTTGTTTCTGAAATAAATGTTCGGCTGCGTTTGTAAGTCAAGGTCAAGATCGTAGTTCATAGCCTAGTTCATGGCATAGCCCTAGCAAGGGTAATGGTGATAATCAACTCTCAATAACCTGAATAGATCGATAGTTTAAATAAACTTACTATAAGTGATGTAGCGCAGGTTAACTGTAGCGATTTAATCCATGTACGATGTTAGTTAATGCACAAATTGTGAACGTATAAGCTAGTCAGTCGTAAACGAACGCCTAGCGTAGGCTTATTTCCGCGTAATCGTCTGTGTACTAATGACGCGTGTTTAAATCTAGAAACCCAGAACCAGCACCATGTGCTTGAATTTGTTTGAAATTAATTTTTCTTTGTAAGTAATAATCCAAAAAGCTAATTTTGATAGCTGTGTGCACTGGTTACATAGATTATTCATTTGAAGAGAGATGTTTTTGATAGAATTGGATTCTTGAACGTGTTGCGAGAGTTTGGTATCCGTGTAGCTGGTTGGCGCTATAAAATTGCCCAGGTTACATTGACGCTACTTTCGAGATTCACAATGGATTTCAGAATGGATTCTGTTTACCCAGTATTTTGGAAAAGTTTCAGATGAGGATAAATTTTGTCTGAATAAATTTTGTAGAATTGGTTTTCTTTCTTTTTTGTGAACACATGGTTATGGTTAGTTATAGCCTAATTTAGTTTTTATTATTAAACTTAAACGTGGGCTAGTCTATAATATGTATATAACAGGTTTGTAAGGATAATCTGTTGTAAGTAACTTTTGTGCAGTTTTACAACTAAAGTTAAGATTAAAACTAAAAATAGAGTTTTAAGTTGTAAACAGTGAGAAACTTTGAGCGATTTGCTATTTACTTAAGAGGTGACATTGATTCTTTTTTTGAAGAAAAAGTGTGTCATGCAAATAGTAAATCCTTGGTGACCCTGTTTGAGTGATATTCCTGTAAGCCGTTTGATTTGATGGTTGATTGGAATGATTTCTGTTGAAAGCTATGTTCTGCGTGCTGTTTTTGTGGAGTGACGAATACGCGCAGATACGTCAATTTAAGGAAAGTGAAAAAGATTACAAACTTAGTGGTAATCCGATTCGCTAACCCACAATTGATGTTTAAATTTTATCTGTCGTGTTTAACAGTGGCTGTTTGTGTAATAAAAAGGAAAGCAAACAGTTGGTGATTAAATGGGTAGCGAAGGCTAGGAGAACTGATCCTTTGACTCATACCTGCTGCAAACGCTAAAAAGGGGTGAGAAAAAGGCAATCGTGTTTGACTCGCTAGCTATGCGTAATTTCGTCGTGGTTAAAAAAAAGAGGGGATGCAGGATGGTAATTGCTGATAAAATTGTTACGTAAGGTAATGTTTTGAATCAACCTAATCTTAAGGTTTTTAATGCTTGAAGCCTAGTGCAGGAATATATTATGAAAACGTTGCGTGTTTTAATGTTAAACAGTCACGTTAGTGTTTTCACACTTTGATAGTTACGTTAAGTTGTTCGTAGCATGGTGGAAACAAAAGTGTTGTTGTATGAATTATATATGCAAGTTTGTTAATTATTTTAAGAAATAATTTAATTTAGTTCGACTATGACGCACATTATGGGGCGTTATTGAGTTTGAAAGAAAGCTATGCTTTCATACTGTTGTCATGACATGTTTTTCTCAATAGATAGTATTTGTACGTAGATGACGGACAGTGTCTGTTGTGAAGCATTCGTTAATGACGTAATCACATACTGCAATTTACCGCATTCGTTGGTATTCGACGAATTATTATTATTATTATTATTAAATAATAATTATTATTATTATTATTATTATTATTATTAAGTAAACGAGTTAATCGTTGATTAATTAAACTACTGGCAGTTTGAATTTGCATTGATGGGACTCGTAGGAGTTGGTTAGATGGGTAGTGCAAATTCAGGGCCGTGCGGAATTCTAAATGTCATTAAGACAACGGATTTACGCCACGTTTTTTGCATAAATTTGAGTTTGACCTGCCCTAAAACACCAATTCCTGAGATTTTGCCCATGTAGTGTAAATTTGAGATTGCTGTATTTTAACATAATGGCGCTTTAGCATCGCACGGTAATAAATGCATGTTCTGGTTAAGCTCTATAGTTACGATAAGTTGGAGCAATTTTATTAATCTAATAAGTGAATAAAAAAATAATATTTTTGAAATCACTGATTTTTAATTTTAAGTCACTGTTATGGTAAAAAAAAGAAAGTCGTTTCTTAGGACGCAAATGTTTTCAGAAGATGAGGGTAGATTTAGAAGATTTTCAGATTATTTGTCAACTAATTGTACTACAGAATAGGGTGTGCCAATTATGAATATTAATGGTTCTGACAACTTGAAACGCTTAAAACGAAGAGTAGATGGGATGTGAATTCAATAACTATAAGACTGAATGTAATAAGTTATTTAATGATTGTTTGTTAATTAACGACCGAAAAATAGTTTTTAATTTTTTTAAAGTTACGGTTTTATCATAGATTACTTTTACAATGATAAGAGGGGAAATTTATCGATGTTTTGTAACTAATTTCTTTTTGAGAGAATGCGTTGAATGGTTTGTAAGATCAGAAAAACATCTTGGATCTTGTGTTAGCAAATTAAATTGAGAAATTTCGATTTAAGGAAAGGAATAAGGAAGGAAGGAAAAGTTTTGTATAGTAATTGTAAGATCTAAGGTAAGAGATTTTGTGTGTTAATAAAAAGATAGTTACCTGTAAATACGTAAAAACCCCTCTAAATTGAGATTGATTGTAACAGAATTGTTGCCTGAGCCGCCCGAAATCTCGAAGGCATGGCACATCATCATAATTAATGATAAACGATAATAATTTTAAATTACTATTGATCATTTGAATGAGGTTGCTAACGTTGACTTCTTCAGGTTGTTGAAAAGAGTTTTCAATAGAAACGAAACGAGCAAACCATGAGCTTTTTTTAAAGCTAGGTCTTGGTCTTGGTCTTGGATAAATCGTTGAGTGGATAAATGATTCTTGCTGTCCAATCATCGCCAAATCTTGATGATTAGGAAGTTAGGTAAACATCTGCATTAACTTTCTTTTGGATATGCTAGACGAAATCTGATGGAGTCGGTCAGCTAGCTTTGCACGAAATGAAAAGAGTGAAGTTCGAACGTAATACACGTTCTAGTGTCAGCATGTGTCATGTGTAATATTGTTGTAATTCATGCTTTGATTATTGTAAAGTATTTTCCCCATCTAGTCTAAAAATACATTGTTGCAATTAATTTGTGACTTAGGCTGTATTTATGCTATTTGAGAGTAGCTAACCATTGAAATGAGCGAATGTAGATGGTGTAGCCAATTTTTAAGCAAAGTTGTCTAGAAGAATTTAGATTTCAATGATTTTCTGTAGTTTTTCATGATAATAATCTGTTTTTTAGAGGAATTCTCAGTAACTTGGCATGATATTGCAGTTATTAAGAGTGGAGTTCATTGATTTACGATGAAAAGAATTCCTGTAAGTCGCTAAGATTGCTTTTTAACTTTACACTAAACGAATCCATTTTTTATGTGTAGTGTAGTTTACAGATTTTAATATGAGAAAGAAGTCTTCGGACGTAACAATATGGCCCAGCTGTTTACTGAATATGTATTTCTAATCAAAATACATAAAGATCTGTGGATTCTAAACCTGTTAAAGTGATTGCTCAAAAGATTTTAGCGCGCACTCAGCAATAGCAACTTGTTATTATTAAATCCTATAGGTTAAACTTATGAATGGCGCTATTCTTCTTGTTATTATTACGGTTCTTTTATATCATTGTTGATATTAAAAATTCAGGACGAAATTTTTCTCGAGGGGGAAATCATGCTACGCCGTTATTTCGGCCATAATATGTAGTATAAGGACCCCCTGTATGTCAGTGTTATGATGCTTGTAGCATCTTCTAGCTATTGTAGAGTTGTTAGTCACACCCTATGATCCTTATATGTTTGTAGTATGTGCTAAGTAGTGCTAGTGCACTAATGATATGTAATTGATATAAGCTAACTATGGTTCCT